>CAJNIZ010011556.1:0-10847 GCA_905231905.1 Symbiodinium pilosum | reverse complement strand
ACTAGTCTTGTTGCGCCTATCTATTGGTCTCGTGCCAGCCGCTGAAAACCCTCAAGGTTTCGCGTTTAGGCTTTCGTGCTTTCTCCGCCTCTGGGTCGGCGGACTGAGCCGGAGGCTCTTAAGTTTTTTTTCTGGGAATTTCCGTGAAGTACTACGAGACTGGAAGTTTTTACGAAAATAAAAAGAAGTATCATGTTGGCAGTCCGCCTAGGGTCACGGATTTGCGCAAGTGCTGGGAAAAGCCTCTTTCAATTTTCAACGAAAAGGCTCAAGATTTGAAGGTGTGGACTGTGGCCATTGAAGTCATACTAGGACGCAGGCTATTGCAGCATGTCTATGTCACAGTCATGCGACAGCTGTCACTCTTTGTATAGGTAGCATGCGGGGGTGCGTCAGCGCACATCGGCTTCTTAGGGCCGCTGCCAAAGGTCTGAAGACCGGGTCTCAAGACAATGATACCTAGGGACGATCAGAGACAGCAGGCTCCGCCAAACTTGGGCGCGCACCCCTTGATGGCAATCGGACCCCACCAGTGGGTGTATTTGTGGTCCAGGTACTGCCCAGAGCGGCAGCCAGCATTGGACACATGCGACAATTCTGCAGTGAACAAAACAACCTACATAATTTCGCAGGCAAGCAACTCTCAACTTCAGGTTCAGCTGAGTGTGAGGGCGGCCTGGTTGTTCATCTGGGCATTGTTTAGAATCAAATCCTCGGCAACAGAACAATCTCTGAGGACGGCTCGCGGTAGCATTGGCCTTACTACTGGCACTGTAACTGCGAACGACGAAGACGATAACGGTAAGGATGGCGACGGCTACGACGTGGCTGCGACGCGACCACGACGACAGTGACAATGCGGACCATGGCCAATTCCGCCGCATCTCCTCCTCGTGCCTCCTGCTACCACTACTACTACTACTACNNCTACTGCTGCTACTACTACTACTCCTCCTCCTGCTACTGCTACTGCTGGTGATGGTGGTGATGATGATGATGACGACTATGTGGGATGTCATAAGGAAACGTTCTTGAAACCAGCGCTTCAGGGGATGTGCCCGGCTGGCCCAGGCTGCCTTGCCCGTGGCTTTTTAAGGGCTGAGGTCACATGCGTTCAAGCAGATAGCCAACAATAGGAAGCGGCGCGGATGTTTTTTTTCAGGGTACAGGTTTAGGAGCAGGCGTGCAGGATACGTGGCCAGAGGATGCCAGAGGTATGGAACATGGCTTGAACTTGCAAAGGTCCTTATACCGGGCTGACCGCAAAAACCTTGCCCCACAATCCTCAGGTGCATATCTTCCATCTCAATATCTGAAGAAGACTGTTGGCTGGGCGAAGGGCACGGGTCTCGCCGGAATATCAATGTGAAGAATACTGTTGGCTGGGCAAGGTGCTCGGGTCTCGCCGGAGTGCGGCTGACAGAATGCTCATGAACCCCAATGAAATTTTGGAAGACCTTGAAGTATGGGGGTTTTGCCAAAATTAGGGGTACGATTTTCGGGGTCCCTAGAATAAGGGCTATAGTATTTTGGGGTCTATATTGGGGTCCTCTTATTTTGGGAAGCTACCGCATGCTCATCAAAGCCTAAACCTCAAACTCAAACTCTAAACGAACCACCTGAGCCAAGGCTCCGAGGGGTAGGCCGAGGACGGGGGCGGCCGCATGCCAAACTTTTGTCCAGGCACCGGTTCCTTCTCATTCATGCTCTTATAATTATGGCTTAGGAACTGGGTTGGCCCCTCAAACCCTTTGAAGAATAGTAATATGTAGGGTCCCCTATTAAAGCCATTAGGGAAAATATTAAATATCCCAGGGGCCTACCCAGGGAAAAAACAGCCGTCTTTCTAGCAATGACCCAGTATTAGCGGGGAGTTGTTCCGAATATATGCGGGTTTTCCACAAGCCAGCGAACCCTGACTTTCGGAACCCCCACTGCAGTATGGTTTTAGGAGCTCCAAGGTTTGGGGTTAGGTTTGGGGTTTTGAAGCTTGGGGGCCTTCGGATTTCGGGTCGACAGTTCGCAATTGGAGAAAAACTTGAAAAGGGAGCTGGAAGATCTAAAGAGATGCTCTGAGCCAATCCACACGGGGGTTTCCATACATGAGGGACCCCAACATGCTTGTCTTGAACCCAAAAATCTCATGCTGATAACATTCCCTAACCCTAAACCCATTCACACCTGCCCTGCTCTAACAATGCAGACCATTTGACCTTAAACTCTCAGGATGGCCGCAATCAGTTTACCCTTAACAGTGGACATTGGGGTCCCTCTTGTAGTTTAGTATAGTCCCTAATATAGTCCCAAATAAGGAACCCCTGTCCATTATAGCATTGATCTGCTCCAAAACTTCACCTGTGCGGCGATCAACGGATGCTGGCGGGGCTTCAGTGGAAAAGCCCATATAAGTAAGGCTCCAGAAAGCACAAGGCAAGGCCCTAGAAGCCCATATGGACTGCGGACTAAATTTAGGTTCGGGGGGACCTATAGGGGACTATATAGGGTTTTGAGGGGACCCATTAAGGGATATACTACAAATTTAGTCCACGGCTCATATAATGTGTTGTTCTTTTCTTTTCCTTTCCATTCCTTCAACCTCCAAAGCTATGCCCACAATCGCAATGGGCTGGATGGGCCCGGGCTAGACCGAGGATGCTGCATACTCCACCCCACCGTGGTATGCCTCGCTTGGCGGTATCTCAAGATTGTGTTTTCTGCTTGGTCGCTGAACCATCGTGCTTTGGGAGGATTTCGTTGGGGTTTGTGACTGTTCTTTGGAATCACATCCCTAAACCCTAAACCCTAAACCCTTCATGTCAGGGAGATGGACTGCTATTTCATGTCTGGCTTCTCTTCGTTCATGTCTTCACGTCCTCCTGGGCACCGCAGGAAGAGCGGGCCAATGGTTGAACAGCAGGCCGAGTACCCCGAAAGCTTAGCGGCTTAGCACGTGCGTGAGCTCAGGGGAAACATGTAAGGCGCCATATGAGGAGTACATGAGGGCTTCTCAGAAGAATCCCCATGCAATTTGTATACTATTATTACTATTACTATTGGTACTATTATTGCTATTATCATTATCCCTGGAGTTTTTTGGGGGGCGCCCCAGCTTCAGAAACCCCATACCGCTGCCTCAAGGGCTTCAATCTGGGGTCGAGGCCGGTAAAGATTCGTGCAAGGAGGTGTTTGACAGTCGCGCAAGGAAACCCGTGTTTCAAGACACCCGCAGCCGTACATCCACCATGATGTGGGCGGTAGTTTAAAGAACCACCATGAGTGAGTGCCCTTATACAATAGAGGAAGTTGAAACTATCCCACAGTGCAACCTCGTGATTCATATGTTTACTTGAGGGCGGAGGTGTCGCAGAGAAACCTGGGTTGAAGTTTGAATTCTCAACATGGGATCGATTCCTGACTGTAGTATGAGGGGGAGGTTCCCCAAATCAGGGCTAGATTATTGGGGGTCCCTGTATTAAGTAAGGACTATAGTGACTATAGCATTTTGGGAGTCCATGCTGGGGTGCACCGATTGAGGGAAACTACCATATGTCAGTTGATCAAAATACAAGGAACTGTCCCTGAAATTGTGGCTTTGAAGTAGCTTCCCTGTTTGGATGGACGCGTATTCCCTATGGCCATTCCTTTGGAAGGGCATGTAGAGCAACCCCCCCATATCTCAGAACCTTCAGTTGAGCCATAGTCGAAACTCCTAGTATCCCCCCTAATAACCCCTGTAACAGTCCCCTCTATACCCCCCTTCAAAGAGTTTAGACTATAGCTCATTTGGCCCTGAAACAAAATGCTCCTCGATTATTCTCGTGTTCCTCTAGCTTCGTAGATTACACTTGTCAATTGCATCGCCACCCTGCGCCCCACTGATGGTTGGAAAGCATTTTGCTACAATATCCTCACGAAACCGCAGAACTGAAGCTTAAGACTTTAGCTATAAACTTGCTCTGAACCTGACAACCCAAGCAATGAGGGGCAGGTATCACTAAACTGTTTGGATCCCTTCCTGATCCCCATATATCCACAGGGTGCCCAGTACCCCTGAATTGAGAAATAGACCCTGAACCCTAAGAGGTTAAAGAATCGTTTTCCAGGGATTTCACCGAGGCTCCTGCCTACGACAGACCCGCCCATGTACCCTTAAAGGTTCCTAGAATCCCCGTCAAAGGCCTAATCGCCCATATTAGGGCCATACTTCTTCACCTTAGGGGGATTTCAAGGAAGTTCCTTTATAAACCCTAAAGCCTAAACTCTAAACCTTGAACCCTACACCTTAGGTGGACCCCCCACCCAGTAATAGTGACTATAAGGGATAATAGGGATTATATTAGGGTCCTCTTGTTCTTCTTATACCACTATTACGGGGTAGGGGGGGCCCTCCTAGCCTACACCCTAAACCCTCAACCTTAAACCCTAAACTGCTTGATGCCTTTAAGCACCCCACCTCGCTGGCATTGCTGCGCTCCCAGCCACCACCTGAAAGATGATGAAGCAGACTCAACATGAGCTCCTTATAAGGGTTATATAGGGGTATATGGGGGCATGTAGGGGCATATGGGGCTATATAGGGGATGTGTAGAATTGAGAGGATAAAGTTTAAAGGATTCGTCCAAGCAAGGAGGGGACATCCAAGCAAGGGGGGAATCCATATCCATGCAGATTCAGATAGCTCTACCCCCATCAAAAAAGACCGTGCGGTCCCCTTACCTTCCCAGTATGTAGTCCCCCTCCCCTGAAGGAGGCCCTGGGCTTGGTAGGCATTTTGCAAAGGTCAAGTAATCTACACTAAGAACTTCACGGAACTAGAAGTTCCAACTTGGTTAAATCCTTGCTTTAAAGCCACATCGGCGCAGCTGTCGCCAAGGACCCCACGGTTTTCGTGGATGTGCCCAAACAGGTGGACCTGCGCTTGCATTGGGCATTCGGATGAACGAAATCCTTGAGTCAATGCATCAGCTGCCAGCTTGGCAGCAGGAAGTCTTCAACAGCGCCTTCCTTCAAAGTCGGGGTTGGGTTTGTCGGAATCGCAGCAGAGCAATAGACTTGCCAACGCCATGACTGCTTTCACGCTTGCTATGTCGAGATTCAGGACAGCCCGTGGGCTTCACACACTGAAGCCTGCACCCTGGCACACAAATTCCTAAACCCTTTTTCAACCCAGGTCTCTCCCCGAACTACTGGGGGGGCAGAGTGTGCGGATGCCTGGATTCAGGAAAAAACAATTGACAAGCTGTGCTCAGCAAAAGCCTGTCTAATCCACTATCGCCATTCCTCCAAGGAATCCCTAAATCCCAAACCACTCTGGGCACAGGTGCCGAGGTCTGCAGAAACCATCGCTGGGACAAAGGGGTTAGATAGGGTTATATAGGGATAGTAGAAAAGAAAATGGAAGCTACTATCTGATTATCTAGGGTCGCCGATTATCTAGGGTTGCCCCCACCCATTATCAGTCCATAATGGGGGTCATATACAACTATTATCCAACTGTTAATGAGCTATAGTCTACACTCCTGGTATCTCCCTTAATAAACCCTATACTGGTCCCCGAGATAAGCCCCCATATAACCCCCCCATAAGGAAGTTAGACAGTACCAAATCCATGCATCTCAATCAGGATTCCCTCTGATCAACTAGAAAGCAGCCTCAGAATCCTAACAAGGTCTGGGTTTAGAAATTTAGGGCGTAGGGTTTTGTCCTAACTAGGTCTTCGGAGGTGTTACGTGTGAGAGTAATTGTATATCAGATTATAAGATAATCGAAACCCTGAACCCTAAACCCTCAGGGGATGAACCCAACCATGATGCACAATTTTGTGGCCTTCGGACGGGTCTGTTCCAAGCGGGAGCGGAACTCCTGCAAGAGCTTACATCCGGTTTTGCTCCTTAGACTAGGTAAGCATATGATGAAGCACCAGTTTTGTCTATGAATAATACTTTTTTTACAGGATGTTGCCTGGTTCTCACTTGGGCTGTTCCCTACCTATGTAGGCCTTTCATGAAGGCTATGAAGAGTCGAAGAGTGGGCAGTATGCCCTGCCTTCAACACTTGTGCAACGTGCGTGGTGGATACTGTCGCATAACCACAGCGTTGGGCGGACTCACACACGCGGCAAAAGCCTGAGTCCAAGAACAATGGCTGTTGTTGGACGCATGTATTTCCAGTAGCTGAGGCCATGAATCAAGAAAGCGAGCAGTGCTTGCAGTGAATAGGGCCTACAAAATTAAGCTAAGGCTAGCGTGAGTTGGGGGTTTCCCAAAATCAGGTGTACCTTTTTGGGGTCCGCAAAAGAAGGACTATAATATATTGGAGCTATATTGGGGCCCTCTCATTTTGGGAAAGCTACCAGACCCCGAGCCTCAAGCTTCCACTGTCCAACCCTTACCGGGGGTCAATATGGACTAAGGGAAAAAGTTTATCCCTGTATAATCCCCATACAATCTATTCCCATATTGCCTACTAAGTCCCAGTAAGAACCTCATGTCTTCAGATATCTGAACCCCCCACATGTACCAAGTCCCAAGTCTCCATGTGAGCTATGGTCTAAACTCCTAGTATCTCCCTTAATAGCCCCTATAGTAGCTCCCTATATAATCCCCTATGTAACCCCCCTTTAAGGAGTTTAGATTATGGCTCATGTCCCCTCTGGGCCTCCCTCATCAAAACTTCAGCTGGCGCCTTGCTCGAACCCCAAGGGCCGTTCAAGGTCTGGTCAAAGATATCCCAGGGCCTCTGGTGTCCAGGATGCTTGGCAGCTTCAAGAACTCATAGGGTTTAGGGTTTAGGATTTAGGGTTTAGAGTTTAGGGTTTAGGATTTAGGGTGTTTGGGATGTCTCTTTGGCAGCCTGAACTTTTGGACACTTCAGCTTAACGGGGCAGAGTGAGTGCTGCATTGCCATGTTCCAGCTTCAGGGTATCAAGTTCTTCAACATCACTTCAAGCGCCAGCACGTGCTTCTGTACCAGGGTTCTTCTGGGGGCCAATGCAAAGCCACAGGCACAGGGAATGCCAAACTACTATGCTGACCCCACTTGCACTAGCGATTGTTGCATAACATTGGGTCTTAAGGAGCCTGGATTTTTTAGTGCAGGTGCGTCATGTTGAAACACTCCTCATCCAAAACTCTCCATACTCAGCTGTTCTGAAGCCCCCAACGCAACCTGCAGAACCCTACTTAACCAAACCACCGAGTTTCAGGCGCCATGTGGCTCAACAAAATGTCCACGCCTGCGCCCACATAAATGCAAGATCGCAACGTGACATATGTAAGTCTGTCAGGTGCTCGAAGGACCTTAAGGACTCAAGGGGTCCTTTGGTGGGGCCGGCCATATGTAGATGCCTGGGTGCTTAGGTATATCATACCCTTCACTAAGAAGATATGATGTCCTCCAGAACCCGAAACCCTAAACCTGAAGCCTCTAAACCTCAACTTGTGCACATACCGAGAGTGAGATGTATCCACTGCGTTGTTGAAAAAAGTCAGGTGCCCAAACAACTATTTATTCCTACTTTTACTATTTATTTTACTATCATTCATTATTAATGTTGCACTCACTTTTGTGTAGGGACTCTCTTTAATGTGTTTTCGCCGCCGCTTATTCAGGACATGGCCATTGTTTGGGTGGGACTGAATCCAGACCCTCCCTTTCAAAATAATCTCTAAGGCCTCCCGGGGCCCTCAGTACCGTGGGACCCTTATTCAGGACTATTGTTCAGGGGGGGCCTAAGGTTAAAGAGGGTGCGACGCCGCGAAATCCTACCATTCGGGGATGTCAGAGCACCAGCATTCTACCCTTCCCGGGAGCAAGCTTTGCTCTAAAAGACAATGCACGGCGTGCACACAGACTCCCGGGCCGCGTTGAGAAACTGGACCCTTCTTGCTAGGCTTCTTGTGGCAATTCCCCCTAAAGAAAAGCGTCCTGTCCTAATTCTGGGAAACACATATATTTATATACATAGACCGCCAAATTTCCAAGGTTCAGCGAAACCCTCTGACAATGGAAGAGCCTGTGGGGCCTGCTTGCTCAGGAACAAGCTTTGGTGGAGTGTTCTAGGTGCCGGAGGGCTCTTTGTTCACACTGGCACAGTCTTGAAAGGCTCTACGTGCACAATTTTATTAGACGTATGTGAGCCATTGTCTAAACTCCTAGCATCCCCCTTAATAAGCCCTATAGTAGTCCCTTATATAATCCCCTATATGACCCCCTTTAAGGAGTTTAGACTATAGCTCATATGCTACAAGCGAATGGCTTTTCTGGCTCCCAAGCGCCAGGCCTGCCGGAATCTCCGCGTATCGGTGCCTCATTTAGCTTGCTGCTAGGAAGTTAAAGCATGTCACGTTAACATATCATGGTAATCACGATACTACGGATATGCGGTACATGAAATGGCTTCCTCATACTGGCACCTTCATTCCAAGTTCCCTAGCAGCTACCCAGTCATACAGCTGAACAGGGAGCCTGAGGGGTCCCCTTCAAGGCTTGGAGATTCACAGGATATACTGGGGTTAAATACTGCATAATGGAAAGAAAATGGGAACTACTATTTGGGGTTTAAAGCAAGTTTGTTGTCCAAAGTTGAAATCCTCTGGAGGATTTGCGTGAGCCAAAAATTCGCACAACTTGGAGGATTTGCAGAGGGCAAGAATTCACGTCTATGTACTGCCCCCAGCCTGTGGCAGTCTTTATTGAAAACCATATTAAGAGCATTATATAAATCTCTGATAAATATCATCCAACTGTTAAGCAGTGGGGGCAGTACCCAATCTATGGGCCATGTTCTTGGCATGCATGGCTAGGAATAGGACGACAAGCTGCTGTACTGCTGAGGCGCAGAAACCTACACGAAAACAGCACAAAAAGCTTCTTGGGCGCTGCTCACATGAGTGCCGTCGTTTATCCCACGACTAAGGGATGAGCCTCAAACCAGTTGCCCACTGGAAAAAAAATCTGCGGCCGGAAGCCCAGAGTTGCGACTTCTGCGTGCACTCTGCAATGCAACCCAGGATGCCGTCTTGCAGCTTCAGGTACCCTATAGTGGAGAACCAAATGGAAAACAAAACGGAAAGTGAAATGGAAACTGGGGGGATTTAGGGATTTAAGGAACTGAAATTAAGCATGCAGAAGGTGGGAACCCTGAAATCTTTGAATCAGTACCTGCTTGGCTGCAGGCGTGGGAACTGGATTGTGAGCTCCGTTCGCCAGAGCCTGCTGCAGCAGCTTAAGGGTTACAATATTATCCCGCGCAAGAGTACCCACCGGTCTTACGATCCTGTTCGGCCTTATTCAGCCCTACATTATCCGTATTAGCTGCTTGGACCCTGGGGGGTGAGTTGGGGGGGTTGATGTTATAATCCCTTAAGCAGTAGGACTCGCAGGGAATCTACCTCAAGAACCTGATAAAAGAGTAGAGGACTTGTAGGTAGGCATGTTGGAAAGAAACTCTGCGATCGAATTGCCGCGTTCACGCCCTGAGTACGATGTTCTTATTGTATTATAGGGTAACATTTAGAAAGATAATCTAATTTCGAAAAACACTCAGAATCACAGGATCCCTTGACAAGTTTGTGCCTTCTGCCGCCACGCCTCGAATACACGCTGCCTGCAATGCGTTGAGGCTTCACCAAAAACGAAGCCCTATACAAACCCAGTTTCCATTTCATTTTCTGTTGGCTTTTCCATTTGATTCTCCATGATTTGGGGGATCATATCCTTAACTCTATGTACCCCTATTTGCACTTGGAGGCTGCTGGTGGTGGTAAAGATTTGAGGTAGAAGCCTTTACCCAAGTTGTGATGCCTGATTTTTCCTCGAAATATGAGTCCTCCTTCTATACCCCCAAAAACTGCGATCTTTGCTAAGTTCAGGGTTGCCGTGCTGAAGCACTGAGGCACAGGAACCGACATGGAACCAACCGAAGCAGCAGAGGTTGGGGATCAACCAGATCATGAGGATCATGAGGAAACTATGCGATTCATTGGGTACTGCCCCCCCCCAGTAAGAGTCGATACTAGGGATATAACCATAATTATTATCCAACTGTCACTGAGAGGGGCAGTACCCAAGCGATTCATACTTTTCTGATTGATACTGGGAAGGCCCCAAAATTACTTTCCCATAAAACAAGACGGAAAGGGTGCCAATATTCAGGCCCCAACATAAACAATCCCAAGCGCTTACCCTACACCCCCAAAGCCTTAGCAGGCGTTCTGGCTTGGCTTTTACACCAGCCAGCTATATTATAACTGTACAAGGAATCTAGGACCATAATATTGGTAATTATTCCGGCTTTGACAGTAGAATAGGAACAAATAGGTCCCAATATCACTACGTTCTGCCTTATAGTTAAACCTCGAAAGTAACCAATCAAACTAGACTTGCCGAGACTGTGAATCGCTTTTGTGCCCAGATGCGTTGATGGATGCCATTCCATATTCCTGGGTCACAGTCTCATGAATGCATACGCAGCCCAGCTGGTCGGAGCCGTGAGCAAAAAGAACCGCTTCGGTCCCGATAGCCTCGTTCCCTCCCACCCCAACGACCTACGTACAGCCGTGACTCGCGCTGGAATTACTTATCCTTCAAAACCCCCACCCCCCATACCTACGCCTATCTTCATTTTCGACCCCCGCCCCCATTTATACATTTTAGCTGGGGCATATATGAGGAATTGGAAATGTATACTGGGGGGGGTGAACGGGGTTCAGGGTCAGCTACAACTTGCCTTGAATCAACCGATTGAGACTCGTAACCACCTCAAAAAAAGAAACAACGGCCTCTACAAATTTTACCGCGCAGGCCATTACCTGGATTAAGTTTTTTTTTTGCTGGCCGTAGATAAT
>CAJNIZ010011554.1:0-10158 GCA_905231905.1 Symbiodinium pilosum | reverse complement strand
CCTAAACCCTGACCCCTGAACCCTAGACATGGACCGAGGCAGGAGGGAGCCGGACTCGGAGCTCCGCTGAACTGAACCCCTTCCTGGAGGGTGATGCAGACACTCGTTGCGGAGGCGTAGCTCAACGGTGACTAGTTACCTGTAGGCCATCTACTTGACTAGACCGCTGCGAAAAGGGGCCTCTGAAAAATCATGGGCGTCCCATAATAAGGACTGTAACATTTGGTTCTCTATATTGCGGCCCCCCGCTTTGAGGAAACTATTGCGAGTTCGCTCCCTCATCACTTGAGCGTAAGCTGGCGCAACGGTGTTGCCGCTGCTCAGATTTACGTAAGTACCAATATTACCCTAAACTCTAAACCCTATTCTACTGTTGATGGAGGAAATCTTGCACCACCCTAATTCCCTAAAGTCCTAGGAACTACAGTAGTTTAGGGCCCCTAGGTGGTGCAAGATTTCGTCCATCAACAGTAGTAGTTTCCATTTTCTTTTCCATTATCCCAATATAACCCCAGGAAATTGTTGCAGCTTGCATGCAGGGCAAAGGAACATGTGCCAACACCACTTCTCCTCTGCCTCAATTGGGGTTAGTTGCGAATAGGGGAATATTTTACATAATATAGGGATTATAGGGACAATGTTCCGTTCTTCCCTACTGATAACCAGTAAGTTGCTTGTCACCATGACATAACATATCTGCAATGGGCATGGCCATCATGGTCACGAGATATGCTTGATGTTTATCCAAGGACCTTTCAACAGGACGGACGCGAAGCTCCAAACCTGTCTGTGGTAAACAACCGAATGTAGGGGCTTCTTATGTTAGAGCAGGAATTCGGGTATACGTTATTATAGATGATTGAATGCTGTAAGAGAACTACACTGATACGTATTCTGGCTTCTAGATTAACCAGGCAAACATTGAACGGATTCCGATGGCCCCATGCAGCTCCGCTTGAAAGAGCCTGGGTCGTAGCTCACAGAAGATGCTTCTTAAAGTTTGCTTACCTTCGGTTAGCTGGGAATGCAGGAATGGAAATAAAAATGGAAGCTCCCTAAACCCCAAACCCTAGTATAGTGGGTTATATAGGGACTACTTTAAGGATCCATTCTTTCATTCCTAGCTGACCAAAGGTAAGGTTTAGGGCTCACCCCCCTCAGATCCCCCAAGAGGCGGTACTCTCGAAATACCTGGACTCCTGGTAGACAGCTTCCAGATAGGGAGCAATGTTTGGGAAAATCCGAACACTGTCTTGCTAGGGTCTTATCATTGAAGCACACTTGTCACGCTTCTCCTGATGCCCACCCATATCTAAGCTGAAAAACTTGTCTTGCAATGCGCGTCCTCATAAGACCACAAAAGAACGCTGGCTGGTCTAATCCAACAACCTCTGGTTTGCATGGTAGGAGACTAAACAATTCAACAGAGGATTTTTGTATCTCATGCTAGACTGATCCGGCTTTCAGCCTAACATTAGAGACACCTTACCCCTAAATGCTGTGTGGACCCATGCATATTTTGGCTACAGGAGAGAACAATTGCTATGATTATAATTGTCCTATGAGTGGCTGGGGCAGGGGCGAAGGGCTTACTGCTACAGTTCAGCTACTTACCTTCAAACACCCTAGGCTGCTCCCCAACCCCAAACCCTAAAGCCCTAAACGCAGCCCCGCAAAGACTGGAGGATCTTCCTCAGATCTGCGGGAAGATCAGCTGAAGCAGTGAAAGTCCTGTCCGCCGCATCCTGAGATAAAGGACTTCCAGGCTTTGGGGGTAACATGGGCAGCTGTAGGGTCAATATCTATATATATATATGTACAATGTATATGTTCATGTATGTATGTGCACACGTAAGGTTCAGGGTGTAGGTGAGCGATTACCTCAAGGATTCATTTCTGCATACCGTGATTAGTGAAGAAAGGGTTCCCAATTGTCCACTCCACGGAAGCGCTCATACTGCAGAATCCAATCAACAACTGAAACGGTAACAGTGATGATTGTACAGGGCAACTATGAGCAACATTTTCCCTGCTCAGCGACCCACACCCCCATCCCCCAATCGGGGATATTCCACATGAAGGGTAACACAGTTGTTATTGGAGGGAGGTTGCGAAGCAATCCTGATTTATCAAAGTTTGCTAGGAATGCCGAATGCGCTGAACATGGGACAACTTGGCATGGAGATGCAGATATGGGTATTCCCAAGACTAGCCCTATGCAGTCCCTAGTAAGGACCCAAACCCCAGTAGAATCCTTATAGGTCCTGAAGGTCCCTATGATATGGGAATGTCACATTACAGCAGGGAATATGGATAAAAATGATTGAGGATGCCCTGTCATAATGACTTTGGTGGGAAAATGTGGATTTTAGGGGCTATGTAGGGATTAGGGTTTAGGGTAAGGCGCATCTAATACAAGTGGGTAGGCGAGTTTGACATTGGGGAGGTGATTGCTCCCCATGCAGCAGCCTCATCCTCAAGCAACCGTATACAAAACCCCAGCGAGTGTTGTATCTTCTTGCCCGTAAACAGCAGGACCTCTACAGACGGCCTGAGAAGGGCGCCTTCACGCCCTGCACTGAAGTTCAAATCACAAGTATTTCCGTTGTCCGGATTAAGCCTTTTCCCCTTTTCCCCTACTAGTGCCAAGTGCTGAAAATTCCTCATTCTGCAATTTTGATCTCATATTCCAGAAGAAGTAGCAGGAGAAGGGATTGAGAAGGCCACTGGTCCCTAATTCCATATTCATTGTTGAGTGTCAGTCCTTATACGTCAGAGGACATATCTATCATTACGGGTGGAGGGGTGTTTAAAGTTGCGTAGTATGAATTGGCTACCTAAACCCCAAGAAGGTGTCACATGACATTATTCTACATACTTTTGGGGCCCAGGAAGTCGTAAAACCCTGAAACCCTAGACCCCTAAACCCCAAACTCCTAAAACCCTATGCCCCTTGGATATTCATTAATCCAAGCATGGCCCCAGCCGGGGGTCCCGCAGCCGCACCCGGGAGCAATGCAGAAACAAGCGCCGGCAGGGAAGTGCTTCATTGCGCCTGCCGTAACCTTGGTTTATTAGGGCCCCTTGGGGTTTTTTAGGGGATATATAGGGGAACTATTGGGGATATATTGGGGTAATGGAAAAGAAAAATGGAAACTACCATGTAGGGCTTAGGGTTTCGGCTTTGGGGTTTAAGCTTCAGGCTCAAAAGAGGTCTACCTGAAACCATTACTGCACCGCAGTAGAAGCTACCCTAAAATTAGTGGGTATAACACCTATAAAACCGAAGGTCAACCGGGTTGCACGGGTTGCAGTTGGCGTTTGATGTTGGGGGCTCAGGGTTTAACATGGGCCCTTCATCAAGGGATTCTTCTATACGTATCCTGTTCTACACCCTTCTAAATCCACACTAAACCCAATTTAGGGTTCAGAATCATCTTCAGTTTTCCGCCAGCTCTGTAGCAACTTCGGATGACAAGGTCAATGACTCCTTGTTCGCTGCCAGCTGTTGGAACACATGCTATCCGAGGGCAGGGTTTAGGGGTTTAGGGTTCAACTACAGGTACAAGCTCCGATGCGTCTTGTAAACCCAAAGCCCTCAAGCCATGTCGCTTTGTCCAGTCCAAGGCCCCAAACCCCAAATGAGCCATGATCTACACTCCTAGTATCCGCCTTAATATCCCCTATAGTAGTCCCTTATATAATCCCATATATAACCCCCCTTTAAGGAGTTTAGAATATGGTACAAATGGTAAACCCTGAATCCAAACCCTGTACCCTAAACCTTTGCTTCGCGCCCTTGGCCGCGTACGTTGGCACGTGCCAGTCGACTGCTCTGTACTGTAAAGTTACTGGTGTGACTTGCGTGGTAGCATCCATTCCATAGAATCTTTCGCAGAAACTCAGCATTGCCAAAACTACCAATAAGTTGATCGCTTCGCTCCAAATTAGAAGCCCCAAGATTGAACGCGCTTCGGTGCACCCTAAACCCTCCATTCCCACGACCTCCGGGTGTTGCTTGGACAGCAGCAGGGTTTAGGGTTGAGGGTTTAGGGCGGCGTCATCATCTTCTTTCTCAGTCATCATGAAGGGCAATTGTCATCACTGGGCTCGAGTGAGCAGATAGGGCATTGAGCAGTAAATATCCTACTCCGCACACATTAAATGCATTCCTCGAAAATGGCGGAAGCCGAAATGTGAAAATTTTGTCTCTTTTTGGGGCCGTAGTATAATACGGTCCCTGATTCGTAGGGTGCCCAGAGAGGGACCATAACTTTGACAGCAGGCCATCGAAGCACTAAACCGTATAAACAAGCGGCTGAGATCTCCCAGAATCGGCCTCCCCAGACTGGCAAGGTGCACCTGAGCATATTTAGGTTGACCAGTAAACGCCTAATTATAAGGGTACCCTCTTTCCTACTGTTCTGCTTCAATAAGGAGACCCCCCAAATCAAGAAGGGAAAAGGGAACTGCAGGGGTACCTAGATATAGGCTTTTTTTGGTTTTAAGGTTAAGGGTTACATTCCGTATATACCCCGAAAGGAGGAGAATCGGATGATGTTCGTTATATGAACTACTATACCCCGAAAAGAGGATATAATCTTACACTATATTGGGGACGAGAGTATACCCAGATAAAACCCTAAGCACCTGAGAGCAGCTGGATAGTGTCTATAGAGGTTGACGGGGGACATGTCTGAGCTTCGCAAAAACAGGGGTAATGTAGGCACCCTATACCAGAACTATAGAAAGAATCTGGGATGCAGGAACTCTTCCATTAGGAGTATGGGGAGTCTCTCAAATGGTCCTAGCTAATCCCTCCGTCCAGTGAAGCTATTACATGACGCTAGGTTCCCTGCGGGCCCCTCTTTCGCGAGAACGAGACTGTCGGGTTGGTATAAAGTTGGGGGTTGAGTGCATCTGAATACAGCTTGGGGGCTTTGGGTAGGAGGCTTCAGCTTTCCAGGGCTTCAGGGTGGTTTAAGGTGCGGAGGGTGTTCTGAAACCGTTGGGAGGTGCGGGGGTGGGTGCAGGCTCATGAAATTTCATATCCACCCATGCGCAACCACTGGCTGAGCCCGCCTATTGACATAAACCGTAAGCCGTATCATAGTAACATAGTACCTTACTGTAATGTTCCTTAACATGCAGAATTTGCCAAGGCACCCTAATTTGGTGGGTTCGTCCGGTGTAGGGGCGTACACGAAGGAGAATCAGTTCCTGCGCATGAGCAGGAAACAAGGTGGTGAAAGTCCCAGTCTTTTGTTCAGCGCAAAGATAAATGATGTTCTAGGTAGGAGAAGTTTTCCTCTAGGCTACGTCAAAGCGCTCATACATAGCTACCCTGGAACCTCAAGTGCATGAAAGCTGGGGGTTGGATGCCTTCATGTGTGGAGTTCGTGTGTTTCTTGAGCTTGCTTCCGCTCAACTTTGGTACGGGCTTACGCAGTACCAACTTTCCTGGTGGCTGCACCCAATAAGCTTAAGCTCTGCTTATAAAATGCTGCTCAATATCGGGGACTGCTATATCCCAGACCCCCTAAAAGATCCAAAAATGGAACCCCCCAACACTACCCCCATTACTACATGTGGGAAACTAGGGGATTAGGGGGTTCCACTTTTTAGTAGCGCTACATACGTTGTCACCACTGTTACTTTTAATCGTACCAGCATTGCTGTGCCTGACTGTCATTATGTCGCCATTCAAATGGCGATGATGAGCGCGCGTTGCCTTCATTTCTGAAGCTATGCCACCTGCGAGATCCTCGGACCAAAGCCGATAGTGCTGTGGGAAAACCGCTAAACCTCTGTCCCATAACTCCCATCACTCAAAACTGTCACGGCCTCATCAAGCGGCCGGCCCTTGATGCGGTACCTTCAAGGTATCAATGGTAAGGTCAGTCTAGGGCTTTAGGCTTGTAAAGTTTGTAGGAGCCAGTGTCAATTACAAGGTGTTGTAACTGGAAATGGGCGGAAACCACAGGTGGCGCCACAGGAGTGGCGGAGGAGAGGAGCAGGGGCAGGGTGACCACGAGGAGGTAAAGGCAGAACATGCGGAGTGGTACATAGTACTTGCTATTGTCTTGGCAGAAGGTTCTCACAATAATCAGAGGGAAGATAAACGGGAATCGGAAGGAGGAGAAGACGATGTCTAATGATAGTGGCAGCAGTGGCATCGGCAGTCGTGGCAAAACAACATCTCTCCTCCCACACCATCTTGTGTATGCGTGCAAGCGATTGGCGTTGTTGAGGGTTCAGGGTTTATGCTATATGTAAAAGTGATCCTGATGGTGTAGAGCTCGTCATGCCATTGAAGATCTGGATTTTTCCTACATGGAACTTAATGGGCAAACATGGGAAGGGGAAGGAGGGTGGCATAGGCCTCCTCCACCCTCCATGTGGTTGCAAAATCTTTTGGCCAAAGCCAAGACTGTTGAGTCAATCAGATTTCTTCCCACATGTTTCCAGCTGCAAGACTTGTGACTTTCCCATATTTCCCTCAACCTGCCAAAATCTGCCAAACGAAGGCCTTCCAAAAAAAGGCTGAGCCTTGGGACCCCCTTGACTCGTAATGTAGACCCATGATTAATATACCCCTCCTTGTAAGGGCCCTAATATTAGGATCCGTATTATAATCCCCATTAAGGGGCGGGCGTTTATTAATTAGGGCTTTACATTAGCGCTGAAGCAAGTTGGGAATGCATCCAACAGGATATGGATTGTCGTATATTGGGGTCCAATATTGGGGTCCGGTTTTTTGGAAACTGCCATGTGTGGGGGCTCAGGGAGACCCTCTCCGAAAGTATTTGACCTTTTCCCGACGCAAGCAGGGCGCACAACACCTATAGAGCCAGGGACTTGCTGCTGCTTCAACGGAAATGAGGGCGTGAAGGCTATTATGGGTTTAGGGATTGTATACGGCCTGGTTTGGGATTTGGTTGGGATCCATGCCGACACTGCCCTTCGCCCGCCAGCACGCAATCCCAGAAAGCCAATGTTATATAAAACAGAGTCTAAACTCCTAGTACCCCCTTAGAACTCCTATAATACTCCGCATACATATTCCCCTATATAACCCCAGTTACGGAGTTTACACTATAGCTCATGAAAAATCTCCGCACGGGCCCAGCTTCCAGTTCATTCTCCATGTTCCTTTCCATTTGATTCGCCATGATCTGGGCGATAGCCCTAACTCCTAAACCCTACACTTTAGCCCTCAACCCTAACTAGTACTTTCCATCTTTTTTTCCAGTATCCCTCTATACCCATTTATACACCCTCGATCATCCTGTATGCTCCCTGTGCAACACAAGCCCCCTAAACCCTCTCTCTTCAACACCCTATAACCCCCCAAAATAACCTATGTAATCCATGTATCACCTCATAGACCCTGTCTTTGACTCTAAGCCCAAAACCCTAAACCCCAAAACCTAAACCCCCGTCTCAACATGAGCTACTGTCTAAACTCCTAGTATCCCCCTTAATAACCCCTATAGTAGTCCCCTATATAATCCCCTATATAGTTTAGACTATGGTTCACATGGGCTTACCTCTTCAACACCTTGTACTCGGTGAGGGCGCTGCGCCCCCGGACTTGATCCACCTTGTTTAGATTGGTGTAGGGCTTGGGGCTTGGGGTTGCGCTGGCTTCTGTTTATATGGAAGTTTTTGGGGTTATATGGATTATACAGCACGTGTATATCGGAATCATGGAACGGAAGGAAATTACAATTTTGAGTTTTGAGTTCAACTTCGGCCTGATCCAAAACAGCTCAGGGTCCACTTTAGAGCGGAGCCAGCTTGGATCAGGTTGAACTTGCTCCACTTTGCTTCAGAAGGGTCTGGGTTAGCCCCTGTGTCTACCCAGTTTGGTTCAGAGGTTTTCAAGGTATCCTTCGGGTGGAGCCCCACCCAGTAGTAGTGACTAAAACGGATAGTAAGGATCATATTAGGGGCCTCTCGGGCCCGTTAATCCTATTGTGTCACTATTGCTGGGTAGGGGGGTCCACCTTAGGTATCCTGTATTTCGCAACCTTGAGAAAGCGAAGCTCCCAAAGGCTCCAAAGATCGATGCAAAACATGAGCCATAGTCTAATCTCTTAGTATCTCCCTTAATATAACCCCTGTAGTTGTACCCTATAAAATTTCTTATGTAGCCCCCCTTAAAGAGTTTAGATTGTGCCACACCTATGAAACACAAGCTCTAAGCCCTAGATCCCAGCCTCACTCTTCAACACCATATATAATCCCTGGATCACCTCATAAATTTGCTGATTTAACCGTAAATACGCCCTAATTTTGGGAAACTCCAGGTGGGGAATTGTCAAAATTATGGTCCCTTTTGGGGTCCCCTAAATTAGGCCCCATATTAGGCCCCGTACTATAATAGGGACCCAAAAAGGGACCATAATTTTGACAGTTCCCCAGGTAGGTTCTAAGGCAGGCGCTATGGTTCGGGCACCGCCTTGCTGCAGCTCATCGGTGAAAAGAGGCAAGCTCACCTGTGCGGCTTAGGGTTTAGGTCTTTTAAGTTGTTTTGATAGGGTTTAGGATCTAGGGTTTAGGATGGGTTTAGGGTTTTTAGGATTTGGGGATTATAGGGTTTAGGGCTTACAGGGTTTAGGGCTTAGGGTGTGCTTTTGCTCGTCGGCGGTTTAGGGGACAGGCAAAGAGCAAAAGGAAACTGCCATTTATGAGCCAAAGTTTAAACTCCTGGTATCCCCTTAATAACCCCTATAGTAGTCCCCTTCATAATCCCTCACATAACCCCCCCTTAAGCAGTTTAGATTAGGGTTTCAGGGCTTAGGGTAGAAGATCCAGGGGATCCCCATTGCCGTGTATAAAACACCCTAATGTAGACCCAGGATTAATATACCCCCTCCTTTTAAGGGCCTTAATATTAGGATCCCTATTATAATCCCTATTAGGGGGAGGGGATTTATGAATCAGGGGTCTGGGTTTGTGATCTCTATATTCTTTGCTTTCATTCCCGAGTCAACTACAAGTCAGTTCGGGGCCTTGCCTAGAATTGATGGTCGAATGATCCAACGCCTATGACTTGGGGCTTCGGGAATATGGTTTGGGTTTTAAGGTTTTGGGTTGCATGGGCAGATAAGTTCAAGGGTTTGCTGTGACCGTGAGATGTCCAAGGCTTTGCAGCTCCTGGTACAAGATTAGTCTTCGCCCCAACGGTAGCAGCTGGGTTTTGCTGCATAAAGATACAGTCCTTTCTCCAACCTGCCTCTGCGAAGTTCATGCAGGCATGCCGCAGGCCGTTTTGTAACGGACTGCAGCACAGCCCTTCCAAACCAATGGCACAGGGTGTAGTCGTCAGATAACAAAGAATGCGCTTTTGCTAAGCACTTCTGGTAAGTAAGCGGATTCGGAATCTTGATCTGCAGCGCATCAACTGATTTAGAGAGCGCCACAAAGAAAAGTTTATGGCGCAGGTCAAACATGCTGTAGCGACCATGTTAAGCAATTTTACCACACTAGCCTGCTTTGAGCCTTCCCGGCAGATACCCACCCGTAATCCACCCCCTGAAGCCTTGAAACCGTTCCTGATCAAACCTTTAGAACTGAAGGCTTGCTTTGCCTGTCCAGCTGTCCCAATCTCCCCCAGGGAGTGGCCGTCGCACAGGCAGCGATACTCCTATTTTGGGGTTTAAGCTTAGTTCATGGGCAAGGCTGTAGAGACGCCCATCTTCCGCCCTTTGGTGAGCCATGATCATAGCTTCCTAAAGCTAGCCCCAGAGGGTCCCAGTTTGTATTCCATCGATGAAATTCAAGGACTCACTGCATGCCCATAATTCAAACATGTGTCAATGACTTGTGTTCAAAAGCCTCTAGACTCTATGATAGGGATCATAACATGTTGAAATTCGGCCATGATCAAAAATTGCAGCTGGGGTTCCTCACATCGTAAGCCCCTAATCCTTTCCTTGGACGCACCAGCTACGTCTCCTTCTCCACCAGCCGTGCCGCAAATTGCGCTTGCAGCCAGGAAGCGACCGCAGAGCCTGTGTTGCAATAGCATGTGGGCTGTTTCCCTAAGTTACTGTTCCCAAAATGGGGGAAATTTATATAGGGCCCCGTATTATAGTGGGAACCCAAATATGGGACCCCGTATTATAGGGAATTTAGACAAATCTTCATGTG
>CAJNIZ010011553.1:0-10850 GCA_905231905.1 Symbiodinium pilosum | reverse complement strand
TCCTTGTTGGGCGCTCAGGCTACCCGAAACCCTAAGCCGTTGACAATGTTGTAGCTTCATATCCATTCCCCTAAGGGTCCAAGGACCCAAATAATAGGGTTTTAGGGCCCAAATACTACAATGTTAATGGTATTTGGGCCCTAAAACCCTATTATTTGGGTCCTTGGACCCTTAGGAATAGTTCTAGCGATCCCAAGTCGCAAGTCGTGGAAAGTGTTCCATTCAAAGTCTTAGGCTCACCCAGAAACAGAAGGCCCATGGGCACAAGGATTGAGGGGTTTAGGGTTTAGGGTTAGGGTTTAGGGTTTAGGGTTTCGGATTGCAAACTCCGGCGCCAGGTGGTGACCTGCCTAGACGAGAAAGGCCTCCATCATCTCGATAAACCTGAACCCTGGAATTCCTATGGCTGTACACCCTAGGTCCCATGCTTCACACGCTGGACACAAATCCCGACGACCCCCGGCTAGGTCAGGTTCGACTATAATATCAGCTTTGTATTGTATCAAAACCGAGCAAGCAGAATTATTGTTGTTAATTAATATTTACCCAATGAGGACTAAGTGTTGATATTTATCCAATGGGTACCTACCTGAACCCCCAAAGTATGTAAAATAATGGCCTTCATGGCTGTTATTATGGGTTTAGGGCTATTATTTTACATGATTTTGGGGTTTGGGTAGTTGAGAACAGGTGTTGCTGGCAGAGGATGCAGGCGCTGCAGCTGTCCTGATCTACGACACAGCTCCTCTGCCAACGACTGTCCAGGGCTGTGGGAAGAACCCTGAACCCTAAACGGTTTAGGGTTTAGGGTATAGGGGAGAGATTATCTAGGGCAGTATAATAGGGGTTATTAAGGGGGATACTAGGAGTTTAGACTACCAGCCTAAACCTTGAGCCCTGAACCCCTCAACCCCTAAACCATGAAATGCTAGGGCCTTAGGATGTTGGAGCTGTAGGCATGCTCCACATACGCAGTGGATTATAGGGATTACTCTGAGACCTGTGCAATTAGAACCTACCACGGTAGCCGTAGCACACAGTTTGGGGCGTAAACCCTAATTCGCGTCGTCGTGGAGCCTCGGTCCCAATGTTGACATCTTTGCTGCGCAAGCCAAGCTCAATCCCACAAGGACCCAACGGGATGACGCAGGGTTTAGAGTTCAGGGCTTAGGGCTTAGGTCCCAGGGCTTTCAAAAGTACAGCGCGTCAAACTTGGACAATAGCTCTTCCCGTAAACTCTGACTCTTCTGGTGGCAATTTGCAACAATGCCAACATCCCTTCTGAATCTGTCTGAAACCCACTTGCCTCCGCATATGGGTCTCTGTTGTCTAATCCCCTCCCCCTATTATTACCCCCCTAATATAAAAGAATCCCCGTTGTAGTATCTTATGTTATAGTGGGAGTATTTGATATTAGGGGCGGGGGTGAGGGGGTTTAATTCGAGGGGGAGGGCTTATTAGCACTAGCAAAACAATAGTCCCAGCCTGGGTGCAGGCGGTGCAAGCCGTGCCAATCCGTGCCAATACCCCAAAATACATACACTCCCGGAAACTAACATGGAAACCCAAAAAGGGCCCTATACAGACTACAGTCCCTTTAAAAGAGGGCTATATGGGTTTCCGTGTTAATTTGGGGGAGTGTAAGCTAAGTAGATCAGAACCCGTACTGTGAAGTGTAAGTCTAAACGCCCTGATGACCTACCCAAGAGCTCCTATGTAGTTCCTTTTGGGTTTGTTATGGTTTTTGGGTTAGGGATTATAATATAGTACCCAAAAAGGAACTATATAGGAGATTCTGGGTAGACCCATAAGCCAAAAATCCTCCGCTGTCCAACCCCTGAACTCTATTGGCGCCGAAACGTTTCAACCCAAGACCATGGTCAGGGCTCCACCGATCCGCCAGTTTCGCACAGTGGTTCATGCGGGGGTTAGAAGTACCCCAAATCAGGTTGAAACTTTCTAAACCCTAAACCCTAAATCCTAAACCCTAAACCCTAACCTATACCCTAAATCAGCTTGATTTTCGTTGCCCTACTAACAGCTCCAAGTTAGCGCAGGTTGATGTACAGGTCACGGCCATCCTGGCCGTACCGGGACCCTTCGAGAACCCCAGGACTAGGGTTTATAAAGGGTTTAGGGTTTAGGGGTTTAGGGTTTAGGGGTTTAGGGTTTAGGGGTTTAGGGGTTTAGGGTTTAGGGTTTAGGGGTTTAGGGTTACGGTTTAGGGCGTTATAAGATGTTGGATGAAGGTTTTGGGCTTAAAGGATTGGGGGGCTCAAGGTTTAGCGCTTCGGTGTCAGCGTTTAGGCTTAAGGGGCCGTAATAGGTGGCTGGAGGGCGACCCCAGATGAAACCACCTTCCCGTGAGCAAAAGTGTATATAGATGCTGTAACTTCCAGTAGCTAAGTCCTACTTTTCGGGTTTAGGGTTTAGGGTTCAGGGTTCAGGGTTGATTTGACCCACTGTCTAAGCCCCTAAGCCCTAAGCCCTTGAACCCAAAGGCACAGTTTCAAAAGCGTATGGCATTTGTAAATGACATCCAATGCCTATAGTCCCAGTATGGAGGCACTTTGAGGTCCCGGGCAGTCCTCCTGTACCTAGCTGGCATCTCCCCTGAGAATCCCCCCCCCCCCTTTGTCCACAAGCCCACTGCTGATCTTGCGCATCCCTTCTCGTTTGAGAAGAACACCTACACCCTAACCCCAAACCACTTTAGGGGTTCAGGTAGGTGGGCATTCAGTGAAGAACGGTAGCTCAATGCGGCAAACTGCGAGACTTTCAGGGCTGCTTAGGGTTGAGAGTTTGGGAATTTAGGTTTCAGGATTCAAGGTTAGGATGTAGGTTTTAAGGTTTAGGTTGGGGTTAGCTCTTTGGGTTTAGGATTTCGGGTCTGGGTTTAGCGTTTAGGGTTTAGGATTTGGCTTTAGAGTTTAGGGCTTGGGGTGGAGAAGCCGCCATGGTTATGAGCACGGTTTGCCCCATTGTACAGTGCCTGGTCTTACGTGTAGACCGCATGAGTCAAAGGGTGTGATATGAAACTTGCAACCCTAAAGCCTAAACCATGCGCATACGAACATTTTCACCAAACCGGCAGCCCACAGCCCCATGAGCCCAAACTCCTGCCTTTTGAGGGTAGATGGTCCATGGGCAGAGCTGTGCACCACCTAAACTGCCCCAACACCAAAAACCCTAAACTATGTGAGCTATAGTCTAAACTCCTTAAAGGAGTCGATGTAGGGGCTTATATAGGGACGTTTATAGGGCTGATTAAGGGGTATACTAGGAGTTTAGACTATAGCTCATGTGTTTAAGGATCCAAGGTGGTTCAAGAGTGCTCCATCAAGCAACTTAGCAACTTCAGGACCCCAATATAATGTATGGGAATATAGGGATTAGGGTTTAGGGTTTAAGGTTCAGGGTTTAGGGTTTATATAGGGGTTATCTAGGGGTTATGAAAGGGGTTGTGTAGGGTTATACAGGGGCTACGTAGGGTTATATAGGGCCCCAATCTTGCGCGCTTAAGGGTTTTTGCAGACTCCAATTTCCGAGCGTTAGCCTAAGCATCCTGCATTCCCTTGCCACCTACCCTCCCTATACTACCCCTCCCCTAGGTTCTCCCTAAACCCTTAGCCCTTTAACCCCCAAGCCTAAACCCTAAGGCTTTAAACTCAATGGACGCTAGACCATAGACCCAAACCCAAAATCCCAAATCCTAAAGCCGAAATCCACCAGGGTCTAAAGTTTAGGCTCTGGGGTTAAATTCCTCAGCCTTAAATGATAAGTCCTAACTTTGCAGGATTCCTGGCTACCTCATCTCCAAAGAAGAGGGGGGAGCGCTCCGCGCAAAGATGGAGCAACAGAGCGGGGAGTGCTAGGATTTAGGGCTTAAGGCTTTAGGATTTGGGGTTTAAGGCTCTAGGGTTTAGGGTTTAAGGCTTTAGGATTTAGGGTTTAAGGCTTTAGGGTTTAGGGTTTAGGGGCTTATGCGCTTAAGGCTTTAGGGTTTAGGGCTTGGGTTTGAAAGATTAGGGTATATAGAGTTTACATGCAGGTGCTTGAGGGGCCGGGCGGGGCAGGGTGAATCTGTATAATATCCCTTATATCATCCCTTGGGCTCGCCACCCTAAAACCGCTAAACCTTAAACTCAGAACTCTAAGCCTTAAACCCTAAACGCTAAATCTTAAACCCAAAACCCAAAACCCCATGAACCCCACTTGTCCTTGACCACCAGCAGGTGTGGGCCCAAACTTTAGGCATGAGGGGTTGATCTAAGGAAGTTTAATAAGGACCCTATGACTATCATATGATGGTTATGGGTCCTAATTTTTGGGGTTGGGGTTACCAAAATCCTTCTATTCAAGTTTCAGTTGGGTAGTTTCCCCATGTGTGCCTCACATAGCCCCTGCATAGTCCTGGTGTCCCCATGTAAGCCTTCCATAAGCTTTACGTCCTTATGTATGCGAACTCACCTGGTAATTACCCTCCTGAAAAGCGCCTTAAGTTGAGAGTTGAGGTTTGGGGTTCAGGGTTGAAGTAGGGTTTAGGGTTTAGGGTCACAGGTTTCGTGCCAGTCCCTAGACCCTACGTGGGAGGTCAGGCGGACTTGGTAAGTTGGTTACTACTGGGGATAGCTAGGGTTACTACATGGATTACAGGGCGCGTTAACCTAGCTGCTAAGTCCCCTGACCCTCCTCCAAGTCATCGGAGCAAGAAACAATAACACGTAGGTTGGTTCAATATGCTTAGGGTTTAGGGTTGAGGTTCAATTTACCTGCCGTCTGTCACTCCATTCTCTGAAACATATTGTGTTGGAAAGGCCGGGCCGTTGACCGTAGAATCTGCTGTGCTGCAGATACGATTCACCTAGAATCCTCATGTGAGCTATGGTCTAAACTCCTTAAAGGGGGTTATCTGGGGAATTATATACGGGAGTAATTATAGGGGTTATTAGGGGGATATTAGGAGTTTAGGCTATGGCTCATATATCTTTAGTAGAATGTCCTACATCCCCAAGCAACAGGAGTCATGCAGCGGTCAGGGGTTTGGAGATATGTGCCTTAGTCATACTCGCCAAATCCTTTCAAGCTTCAACCTACAGCCCTGAACCTGGAAAAGCTGTAAGCCTTGAAATCTAAACCATTTAACGAGGCTCTAACTCCCCCAAATTCTTGACCCTCAATCAGTGTTTCCAAAAAATGCAGCCCTTCTTTTCAGGTCCTAAACCTTTAGACTCTTACCGCAGCATATCCCTATATCCTATGTACCCATACAACCCCCATAAGCTCCTGCGAAGGCACCTCCAAATCAAGGAAACTCCCAAATCGGAAGTTCCCAGATGAGTACCCAGAAAGAAGGCCTAACAACTTCAAAACGTTCCATTATCTTTATACCCTTAAACCCTGAACCCTAAGCACCCTAAACCCCTAAACCCTACACCCAAAAACCAAACCCGAAACCAAACCCTAAACCCCAACCCCTTAAACCCTCAACCCCAAAAGTAGGTAGAATAATAGGCCCCAAACCCTTAAAAACCGCCCAAAGGGTTATTATTCTTCACACTTTTGGGGTTTAGGTAAACCCTAAACCCTAAACCCTGGGAGGAGTCCGGGGAAGTGGTTTTCGTCTCCTGCAGCTGGGATCCTCTAGTGATCTGGAGCCTCTTCCGCAAAAATCATAGGGTTTAGGGTTTAGGGTTTATATAAGGGTTTAAGGGTTTATGGCTACCTAAACCCTAAACCCTTTTAAGGGTTGATAGCGGCAGTGGATGGACAAGATCCTGCAGAATGCTACGTCTAGTACATACTGATATTTAGGGTTTAGGGTCATGCAGGATTTGGTCCCTCAACCATTGTTTGGGCTGAATTCGCTGTGAAATCGGTCTGCATGATCGGTGTTTAGGGTATTGTGGGCTAGCGCCTTTGGATGTAACACCTCGATCCTAACCTTTGAATACTAGACCAGGTTGGGTGGAAACCAGTGGGTATAGCCGCCAACCTCTTCTGATCCTATGGCCTAAGGCATAACAACTTAACTCCTGAACCCCAAACCCTTTAAACCTTGAGCCCAAAACCCAAAACCATGAGCCCCAAACCCACAAATCCTAAATTACCCCTCAAAAAATCGGAAGCCCTAAATCCTAAACTCTTAGCCCTAAATCCCAAACCCTAAACCCTGAAGACTTCAAAAAGTTGACAGCAAGGTTTGGACTCCCAGAGGGCTCCACGGAGGCGCCGTGGATAGTTCATGGGGAGCAGGGGGGGGGGGTTAAGGGAGCGGGGGGTGTAAGGTGCTGCATTGCCAAAAAAGATTGAATATATTATATATATATAATACATATGTATACATACAGAAAAAATGTATAGATTTATTATGAATATGTATATATATATATGATAATGTACATCACCCGTACACCCCGCCTAGCTCCCCATAAATACTTTGGGGCAGATCGAACTTTTAGATTGGTGGTTTGCTCGGAAGCTTTGAACGGTAGAGAGCTTCAGCTATTCCCCATTTACAAGAAGTGGTCACGAACTGAAGGGCATTATGCTGCCTGTGCAACATGGGTCCTACATTTCGATTGCCATAGTTGTGTAGTCAACCTTTGTGCTCCAGCAAAGCTTTCTGCGAAAATAATTGTCTAGACGACCTACTCCAGATAGCCAGTGGCACTAGCGAGCAAGACTGGAAGAGAACGGCAGGTTAAGATGATCAACCTGCTTTTTTGGGGAGGGTGTCAAAAGAAGGTGACCAAGAATCCATAGCATAAGGCCTGAAGCGTAGGACAGGAGGCTGACAATGAAACGCATAGTGCGGAGTTGGAGTTACAGGTAGACTGGACATCCGTTCAAAGTTTCAAAGGCCAGCATGTGCTTTTGAAAGCCCGAAACAGACCGTATGTCCATGAACCCTACACCTTCGACGTCCCTATCCCAATCCCTAAACCCCCTGCCTTTAACATCCCTAAACCCCGGCGTCCCTAAACCCTAACCCCCCCTATGTCCCTACACCCCTGGTCTGATTCTGGAAGGCCAATGACAGCCTCATCCTAGCGAACATAGGCGACGAGGCGAGTTTGCGGGCTTGACACAAAGTTACTGTGGGTCAGCAGGGAGTAAGGGATATATTATAGAGATTAGGGTTTCGAGTTAAGGGTTCGTAAAGGGAATAAGGGAATATATTATATAGGGTTTACGGTTTAGGGTTAGCAGAGAATCAGAGAATACACAACTTGAAGGGTTGAGGGTTCAGGGTGTAGAGTTCAGGGTTGAGGGGGCTTGGGGTTAGTAGGGAATAAAGGAAATACATTGCATAGGGGTGATACAGGGATCATATTCTCTGCTTCCCTGGTAAGCAGCAGTAAGCAAAGGATTCAGATGCGTTTTTGTATGCCGGAAATCCTTACTCGAGTAAAAGAAGCCTCGAGAATTATGGTTCGTGAGAAGAATGCTCATCTTACACAAATGTACGGTTTCCTGAGACTCTATGCAGCACCTGGTCTGCTTACAGCAGAAGAAGGTGTTCGTGGCTGCCCTGAAGCGCAAAACCTAGCGTGGGCCTCGTTCAGGGCTAAAGGTCTTGCTAAATTGGTGGTTCTGAGCCTGATGATTTTCCCCCGATGGTTCGTCCCCGAATTTCAACGGAGTTCTAGGTCCTGTCTGCAGTATAGCCCTGTATTACCCTATACTAAGTGAATATAACCTTTTACCTAAACCCCAAAAGTATGTAGCCCTAAACCCATCATAATAGCCATAAAGGCCATTGTTTTACATACTTTTGGGGTCCAGGTAACAACCTACATCACCCTAATAGAAGTATAGGACCTGGACTGGGTGATTGACGTGATCGACACCAACGAGACCTTCGGGAACTTCAGCTTGTTGAAGGATATCGCGTCGTCAGGATTTGCATGCATTCTAAAGGATTATACAGCCTTTATGGATTACCTAAACCCCCAACGTAGGTAAAAATGCAGACCACAGGCCAGTACATTACATACTTTGGGGGCTCGGGTAGGGTTTAGGGTTTTGAGGGTTTAGGGAATGTTGCCAAAGAGACCTTTGCCGTACCGATTGCGTCGACCTGTAAATGTGGATGGTTTTTATGTGTTTTTTGGACGAACCCCTAGTATGGCGACCCTTAATCCCCATCCAATGTCCTGATGTAACCCCGCCTTAGTCCTACATGGGCAGTCACCATGTTAGCCCCAGAAGCTATAAGGGTCCGCATCAAAAGTCCCTTCTACAGCCCGTGGAATTGTCCGCTTACAGATCTCCATGGGTTTGGGTTAAGGGTATAATCTTCAGTCATCAGTGTTGCTATAGCCTCGAGGACTCAAGGGAGCCAACAAAAGTCAGTAGTCAAGTCTCACGGGATAAATTAGGACGACCACACCCGACATCACACGAATGGCGGGATGTACAGACCGACATGGTCCCAGTAGCGGCTTGCTCTACATTTTCATAACGAATACCTTCACACAGACATCTCGCAAATTCCCTCTGGCACATTTGACCAAACCAAGGGGAACAGCTGGAATACCGTGTTAGATGTATATCCCGTCTCCGAGCTTTAAAGCCGCCATGCCCCCTAACATGAAGCCATAGTGTAATGTACCACAGCGGGAATTTTTGAATGTCCAAAATTCAGGGGCTGGGCGCTTTGAGCCAAGGGCAGGGATTCATGCCACGGGCAGAGAGCTCATAGGGTTTAGGTTTTTGTCTAAGGTTGAAAGTATGGGCCCCTAATATGGGCCCTTAAGCCTTTTAGGGGGATTCCAGGGACCCTTAAAGGGTACATACCGGGTATATAGTAGGTATATAAGGGTCCCAGGGTTAAGGGCCCATACTAGGGGCCCATGGTTTCAACCTTGGATTTAGGGTCGTTTCCCATCAGAGAGCCACCCTGTCCTGGACAAGATTTTTTGAGTCTCCCGGCTTTGCTGGGCTAGGGGGAGAGAGTTCCCAAAATTGTCAAAATCATAATCGTAACTTATGAATTATATTGAACTATCGTTTTGATACTTTTGGGAACTACAATGGAGAATCAGATGGAACAAATTCCGAAACCCCAAAAGTATGTAGAAGAATGGCCCTTTGGGCTGCTTGTAGTGGTTTTGGGCAATTGTTTTACCTACTTTTGGGGTCCAGGTTTTCTCTCAACCCTAAACCCCAAACCGGCTACCAGAGCTCCCAGCTGCGAAGCCAAGGAAGGATCCCTTCTATCGGGCTACGGTTCGGGACCCAGCACTACAGTCAATCCTCTGTCCATGTCAGGAAGCGCGCACAAGCCACAAAGACTTGCTTGAGGGGCGAAGACCTGCTAGTTTATGCATACTAACCTTACGTAGCATCGCCGCATCGCCGTATTTGCATCATGATCAGGCAGCATGCGCAGCAGTATCGGGAAATCACCGGAAACTAGTTGGTCCTTATAAATACACACCCAAGCGAAGTTCTCTGGCGCTTTGGCACATGCCCAACCACCCACTTGGAGGGGCAGGGGGATGTAACCCTAAGGGTCCAAGTACCTAATAATCATATACTTACCCAAAACCTGTACTATAATTACTATTACCCAAAACCCAAGTACCTAATTATTGGGCACTTGGACCCTCTGGGTAATAACTTACTTCCTCAGCCCCTCCACCCTAAACCATAAACCCCTATATATATATATGTATATATATATATGAGCTATAGTCTAAACTCCTTGAAGGGCTTATATAGGGGATTATAATAGGGAACTACCATAGGGGTAATTAAGGAGGATACTAGGAGTTTAGACTATAGCTTATATATATATATACATAGGTATTTCGTAGGTTCCGTTTCTTCTCCATTTCATCACGAAGTCCCCCATGAGACCCTCCAAGCAGGTTTTTCAACCTTCAGCGGAGCTGTTGGCGGACAGCGTGGGTGCGAGCTGGGACTACCTTTCAATTTTCAATGGCTCGGTCTGGGCCCAAGGTGAACAAGAGGAAATTCAACTGAGGACCCAGTATTAGGACCCTAGTACTATCATATGACTATCATTGGGATGGGTTTGGGCTTGCAATTTTCAATGGCTCAGTCTGGACTCAAGCGCAAGGTCCAGGCTTTTGTGTTACGGGAAGGCTTGCTTCGCTAACCTTTTGCGCGGCATCAAAATTCAGAATGCCATGGCATATGCGCACATGATGCGTATGTGTATATACGTAAGCGTACATAAAAGTTTTTATGTATGTACATCTGCAGAGAAGGATATGGGTACTCATCGAATGGGCAGCACATATCTTAAGCTTACTAGTTTTTTCTGCGTGTTTTGTCAGGGCCAGCAACAGCAGATTGCCATGTGTGGGTTGAAAGTTGTTTCCGATTCCCTCTCAAGAGATTTGCCGGGTCCATTACGAATATATGCCCTCGCTACTCCAGGCCCACCCGCGATGGGACCCAAACTGGCTGAAGCCTTTCTCTATTATGTTTCTTTCCTTGCTTGGCCATCACCGCATTTGAACTTGGACCAGTTTTCCTGCGTCGAACTTGCCTTGGATTTGCCCATCTCATGTGGGGTGGCTGCGCCACGGAATATGCAATCATTTAGGGATGTTCCCTTTCCAGGCCCGAAGCTCAAGCCGGACAGGGGCGTCCGCTACGTGGAGTGTTACCAAAACCATACTTGCGGGAAGTGGCCTCGCCTTTTTAGCAAACACCTTAAGTGAGTAGTATTTTATTTGGGGATATTCTGGTACCCAATATAGAGTAAGATTATATCCTCCTTTTGGGGTATAGTATTTTTACAGAAGGAGTATAATCTTACTAGGTTCAACCACCAAAAAACGCTACTCTAGTCGTTCACTTCAAATGGATTA
>CAJNIZ010011552.1:0-10855 GCA_905231905.1 Symbiodinium pilosum | reverse complement strand
TCCAAGTATTCAAAGAACGCATCTTCTCCTTGCAGAGAGAGCCGTGAACCTGTCCAGCTTGATTGCATGAAACATTGGGCCCAAAGGGGGGACAAGCGTCCCAATCCTCCATCTAATGCCCATACATGCCCAGGCTGGTACACATCAATCAAGAGTTGTCTGAGGATGGGATGACTTCTCAAGCTCTGCACCCAGCGACACACGTGTGCTTTGCAGGCGTAACGCGCCATTATGATGGCTCATGATACCTGCGGAGCTTTACCCTCTTGACAACGGAAGCCTCCCCCCCCTGCACGAAGGCTTTGCACGCAACCCAGTTCATGCAAAATCTTACATACTGCACAGGCCCTAAATGTGATTGTGGCTCGTAGTAGACCAGCGGACTAGCACCAGCCAAAGCGGCGCGTAAAGGTCAGCACAATTCTTTGCACACACCGAACACCCTGCCATCCTGAGCCTTTGGCGCCAAGCCTCTCATCCATGATGGTATGCTGAACCATGAGTCCTGCATGGCCTGGTCACAACGCAGTAACGCTTGACATGTCTGCAAAGCTTAAGCTTGCTTGAGCGGCTTGAGTGTGCTGGGAATTGCAGCATTCTCGTTGCAACACGCATGCCGCGTAAAGTCTAATGGCTTGTCGGCACCACAGTATACAACCGTGTTGCAAGGAGCGCGGCATACCCAGGCCTGAGCATCCGCAGCCCAGACTCCTTTCTGCGCATGGACATGGCTCACGTTGCATAGTCCTCCTATTGCCCTCCAGAGCCAGAACTACTTTAATAATCCCTGCAAAGGCACCTCGCGAGGCCTGAAGCTGCTGCGCCAAGATTTGGGCTGGTCAAAACCCTTCGCCAGGCAAGTTTTTAAGGGGATTTTCTATAGCCAAATTCCCAGGTTCAAAGAAGGAAGTGCCACCAGAGCCAGCATCGCCTTGAGTCATGAGTCAACACGGCTCCATCGCCAACGAAAACTTGCAGCACATATCTAATAGATCTTGCACAGCACCCCAACTCCTTCAATAAGGTTGGAAGTCCTCCAGTTACTACGGATCCGTCTGCAGGGGTGTCAGCAAGAGCCTGCTGAGAAACGCGGGTCTGCCGCACGTGTCCCAGTCAAAGATGGTCGCCAATGCCTGGATAGAGGCTTGAATCTGCTGCCATGCCTTCCCCTTGCTGTTGCCCAGCACCGCTGTCGCCACCAAAGGCACTGATGGCCCACCGCCAAGAATCGCCACAAAATGGCATGAGACCAGCTTGAACCTCCCTGTATATTCTTCAGACGATGTTACACGGCACACCAGAATTGGAACAGCCCAAGGTCACCACCACCAAGCATTGCCGACGATTGCGCTTTTGAACTGACTTGTGTTTCCTGCATATCTGGAATACGCCGGCCAGTCCTTAGCCGATCCTACACACACTGCCATTGCCGCCGAGAGCAAGATCACCCCCAGAACCACATCGGATCCTCCTTCGGGGATCTGGCCGGAATCTCCTGAAAGACTCTCAAGTCACGTCGCATCTGACAGTAATCACTTTAGCAAGAACCTCCTGAGAGACGTGAGTCTGCTGCTAGTTCCACTCGCGCAACAACGCAATCGTCCCAAAAAGAAGGTGACCCGGTGACCCCAGATCATTACGAGCCCTCGCCAAGGATAGTTGCAGAAGCCTCTGTAGAGGATTGATCCGCTGCACCTGATTCGACTGCCCTTGCACTGCACAGCTGTCACCATCAAAGGCTCCTGCGCCCCACGTCACCACGTTGCCATTCCAAGAAACTGCCACGAGGGAGCCAGAACTAGCTTGATATCTTCCATATAACAACAAGCAGCCCTTGCAGAGCCAGAATATCGTCAGTCTGCAATCCACAGCCACAGGCGGTCAAGTGAAGAAGCTGGCGGGGAACCTCCATCAAAGCGCGCCCAAGGGCGCGGTCCCAACCCTCCCCTACCAGCTAAAAATCTCTCCACTTGACCCTGAGGCTGCCTGAGTATGTACAGACATTGAGCAGCCCATCAAAAACATAATTCAAGAATGTTTCAATCAATCCAGACATGAAATCTCCAAGCTTTCCAATTTCATCCACCAAAATATTTCAAGGAAATACAACACTCAGGAGTTTGCGAACACACACACTAGCGCAACACGTCGCGAACGCGAGAGGCAAGTAGGGCCCAGGCTGAAGAGGAAGCGCTGCCACATGCGCAGTGTGGGCTGCGCAGATCCGAGTACAGTGGTGCCGTATATGACCTGAGGTGATGGCTGATGGACGTGGCCCAGTTGAGAAGGCCAAGGCACCACTGAAGTGCTCTCTTGGTGACCTTTTTTGCTGAGAGAAGGGCTTGGATCCTGCTCGGCCAGCTTTGCCAGTTTGTCAGGCTCCAGGCTCACTTTTTCGGAGCGAAAATTGAACTTCCACCCGCACCAGATGAGGGAGTCGCCTAGGGCTGCTTTCTTCCAGGAGACTGGGCTTTTGAGGCACACAAATAGGACGACCAGGAGGCCAAGCTGGTAAGAGGGCTGCCAGGAAATCGTCCACGTAAAAGCCAAGCTTTGTGGGGCTGCTGTGAGAGAAGGCTGTGGGCTAGACGAAGAAGGAGAGCCCCCAGGCGCTGCCACCACTAGTTGGAAAAACGCGCTCCAAAGTAGCAGACCACGTAGCCGTAGAGCTGATTAGCGAACTCAAAGAGGAGCAGTCCCGGGTCTTCCTTCCTGACCTTCACCTTTTTGTGGGCTGCTTTAAAATCACAAGGCTGGCTCCCATCCACATACTGCGTGGGTCTGAGGGCTGAGGAGAAGCGCACGTCAGACACTGTAGGCAGTCGGACGGCTTCTGGCAAGCTGCAGTTGCGGTTCACCTGGCACACTGCGCTGTCCAGGACTAGGCACGGGCCTTTGCCGGGGGCTTCCACAAGGTTTAGCTTGCCCACTCACTGCTGTTGAGGCGGAGAGGCTGGCCAGGCCCAATGTTTGGCAGATGATCTTGAGGGCTTGACGCTCCGGTCCTCATTCCCTTGGAGGCTACAGCTTCAAAAAGATCTTTGCCCCTGCCGTGGATGGCTTTGCTGTCCTGCACCTTTTTAAGGTCTGAAGACCTGCACTCCATCCAACTGTTCTGGGGTGCGCAGAGCAGGCGGGCCTCCGGGCAGCAGCTTGAATCCTACTGTACTCTTTGCAGGGCGGAGCGAAGAGGGCTGAGCCGACTATCATTGACCAGCAGATGTGGAGGAGAAGCTCTGCATCCAAATTAAAAGGCTGGAAGTGGCCCAGGCCCAAGGCTGCCACCGCCGTGGCGACTGGGGCATGGAAGCTTGCGAAAACGTCAGGGAAAAGCGCGCGGAGGCGGGCAGTCTGGAGAGGGCTTCTCTAGCCTTCCTTGCTTCAGCGATTGCGTGTGGGATGAAGACGACATGCTCGAAACGTCCTTCAGGCTGTTCGGCTGGCCTCAAGTCTGCATTCTCACAGTCCTCATTTTTCCTGAGGCCTGTTGCTGATTGCCTTGCGAGGGAGGGCTGTCTTTGTTCATCATCCCGAGCCTGGGATTGAGGGCAGCAGGGAGCAGGCTGCGGAAGCTGCTGAGTGCTGAACAGTGTGAGGCTTGGGCAGGCCTTCCAGAAAAGCTGGCTCTTCTGCGCTGTCCGCCTTCTCTGCCAGACAACAGACGTGCACAAATTTGCAGTTCAGATTGGTGCAGCATAACCTCCTGATACTGTCTCTGGCTGAGGCGCAGCTGCCAAGGTATGCACCTTATATGCTGTCCTGGCTTAAGGCTGTGGTGGACAATGCCGAGAAGGCGTATGGAGGGCATTGTATCTTGGTCTAGAAGGACGCCTGGGTAATTCAGGATGAAGGTGCCTTGCATTGTTTTCACGGCCTCTGGCGTGAGCTTGGGCGGCAGTCCGGCTGAAGGTTGCGCAGGTGGGCTGCTCCGCAGAGGGCCCAGGCGTTGCGGAAAGGCTTTTGCACCTTATTCAGCCAGGCTGCTGTGCGCTGCACAGTCATCTCAGGCGTGTCATCGAAGAGGGCTGCGGAGAGAAGCTGGGCTTCTGTTCTGAGACGGCTTGAACCTAAAGTAACTGGGTTAAGTGGCTGTCTGGCAAGCAAGAATGCAAGACAGGCTAGGCTAGGTCCTGACTGATCTTCGGGCACCTGAAAGCCAAGGCTGAGCTGGAGAGCATGCGCCATGTAAGTGGGCAGCAAGATTTACGTTCTTTTCCCACGCGCAGCAGGCTTTGCGCTTGCACCCGAGATCGTGGTCGAAGGACTTGACCCAGAGGGCTGCCACGCACAGCTTCGTGCCACAGGCTGCTTTGGGGGAGGAGGCGTCTGGCCTTGCCAGGTGCACCTTGCCCCAAGGGCTGTTCTGCACGAACCAAACTTCGGTAAACACTCGACAGGCAGCGTTGCCTCATCTTGTTTCTTGGGCTGAGTCGATGTCAGATTCGTCTGACTGTTCTTGCCTGTTTTTGCGGGCTACGGCTGCTGCTTCGACCAGCTCGGCTTCTTCATCTCGAGCTTGAGGCTGAGAGTGCAGAGGCAGGACTGGAGCAGTGTTAAGGCTTTAGTGTCGTCCAAGGCTTCTTGCATTGGTGGCTTGTCTAGCAGGTTCTGCTCCCGAAAGCTGCTGCAGCTCCCTGTGGCAGGTGAACCTCTCGAGGTCCCAAGGCGTCTTAGAGATGTCCAACCTCAGTGGGGCTGTGAGTGCGGGACTTGGAAAGAGGGTTGTAGCGTGGGGGCTTGACCTGATCGGCCTGGAAGGTCTCCAACCCTCCGAGCAGGCGAGGGCTATCCGCAGTTGTAGCCACAGGGCATCAATGGTATCGTCGCGACCATAGAGGTCCACGCTTTGCTGTTTGTGGTGTCCCTGCCTGCGGTGGGCTTCGTCCGAAAGCCTCAGCTGCGCCGTGGCCGACAGAAGGCTGACTTTAAGACTGCGCAAAGTGAAGGCGAGTGCCTCTGATGGAGTAACTGGCTGAGGGCTGCGGGAGTCCCACAAAATTTGGACTGCCCACCTTATTGAGGGTACGACATGGGTGCCCCGAAAGAGAAAGGCTCGAGGGAAAGGTGTGGCAGGATAGGCAGGATGAAGTCCGGGCACACTGCTTCCCAGACATCATTCCAGTCTGCCTCCGTGGCTTTCCAGGAAGCCTGCAGATGACGCAGTCAGTGGAGGACCCATGAAAAAGCTATGTCCCTTCCCGTGAGGCCTGTGAGTGTGACTGCGAAGGGCTGATGACTGGGCGATGTTTTGGTCGCCCAACATATGCCGCGCAGCGCAGGGCGGAGGCCGTGAGGCTGAGGCTGTCCAGGCTGATACGCTGTAGGTCCTGTAGGTCCTGAAAACGCAAGCTCGCATGGGCTGCAAGCAGCATCCCAGCAGGAGGGCTAACTGTGTTGGGCATGAAGGGTCTGAGAGGGCTCGCTCCCAAGCGCAAAGGGCTGCCAAAGGAAGAATCCACCCTGAAAGCTGAAATGAGCGGCCTGGCCAGCAAGTCTCGGAGGCATCTGTCTTGTTTACGCGATTCGGCACAAAGACAGAATCAGTCATTCCACTTCTTCTGTACTGTCGCGGCATCTATGCTTTGGTGTGCTTCTATCATCTGTCACTCTGTACACTGACGACAACAGATCCTAGCGGGCACAGTTCCGCAGCCTTCTACACAATTCCGCCAAGGCAACCATACGCGTTACTAAAAGCGTGACGCGGAACCTAAGGCAGAGGGACAGGTAGGCTTCCAGGGCGCCAACCGAGTATTTCTTGATGGAGGTGGCAATGTGCTCAGCGGCATTGGCTGCTTGCTGCAGCTGCGTCCACAAAAGGCTTGCAGCCCCCAAGGCTTGCAACAGGCCTGTCCAAGTGGCCACGTACTTCTGTCTCCTGGAGCTGAGGGCCGCCTTTGCCGAAGGAGTGCTTTAGGGGCTGGAGCTCTTGACGCACCTGGAGGAGGGCTAAGTGGCACACAGGGGCTGCTGCTTTTTTTTGTTTTTTTTTGCCCGTGCGCGCGCTTCTCTTGATTCCAGAGTCAGTCGCCAAAAGAGACATACATAGGGTATGACAAATGCACAAGACACTAATTACCCGAACAATAGAACAAGAGCGAGCACAGCTACATCACTCCCCTGAACTCTTGTGGCGAGTCTGCTGAATTGCTCTCCAGTCAACCAGCTTATGTGGTCGTCCCTCTGCGCAGAGACAAACCTATTTCAAGTGAATCGAATAGATAGTTGCATTAGAAGAATAATCAATGATATGATAGCTTGAGGGCCGTCTCCTTATGCTACCTGATGAGTGTCACCTTGCCTACCGCGTTGTAAACTAACAAGAAGAAGAGTGGGAAAAACAACAATTTATCGGGGTAATGTTTTTCCCATTGTCCCACTTGCATGATACGATAACTACGCCTTCAGGCGTGGGACTCAGGTTGTGCCCAGCGTCTCCACCACCTGGAACTGCACACTACTCATTGCGCCTGGGTCCAGGTAGGGGCCCACGGCCCTATACCCTTCCTCCCCATATGGCAGGCAGGGCCTCAGCACTGAGGAGATTTTGGTTTTTTTTCCAATGCGCAAGCCTTGTCAACAGGCCGTCAGCTCTGACAGCTATCTATTTAGAGGTTTTTTGGAGGGTTTATTAACTACTTTTGCCCATGCCCTGCGATCTTGAGTGGTAGGGAGTATACGTCTGTACAATGATGTATTATCCATCCACATTAGGGAGTTTGATATGTGTGAGGAGCGTACAGCTGAAATATTGGGGATTTTGAAATAATTAATGGGCTATATCATAGTGTGAAGGGGGATCGTCTGAGGACAGGCAAGAGATGCGGCTTGAAGCCTCGGCCATAGTGGATTTTGCCCAATGCAAGCGTGGCCTTCCAACTCGACTGGGGCCTCTCGTGTACCTATACTGTCCGGAGGGCATAAATGCGGAGTGAAATTCAAGAGTATCCCTATGTCTAAAGAGATGGCCTAGCAATGTGAGTCTGTTCTGGGAATACATCTGGGAAGGAGTGACCACTCTTCTGGAGTTGTATGCTAGTCCGGCAAGATATTGGTTAGAACATTCTTCTCCGGAGGATTAAGAACCCTATGGTAGAATGAGGACTTAATGCCAAAGATGCGCCTGAGGGCTTCGTAGTGTACATGATCTATTTTGGTCAACAGTGGAGGGGTAAGCTGGGCGCTTTCCATTGCATAAAGGAGGATAGATTGTACCACCGACCTATAAACTGTTAATTTCCAAGAAGGAGGAAGGGATTTATGTCCTAACAAAGGCTTTAGGAGCTTTGAGGCTGAGACCGCCTGTGAAATTCGGTAAGAGGTATTGCGTCTGTTACTGGGTGAGGCATCCAGAAAGACACCTATAGATATTTGACTTCATCGGACAACGGAACAAATAAAGGAGCATCTTCATTGCCCACGCAGTGGGCACATTGGCATGGGGATCAAAGAGAGGGAGAATAAGGAATACGGGAGTCTGAGTGCAAACGAAGATGAGCACATTTATCAAGGTTGAGGGTCAGGCCCCTAATATGGGCTTCTCATTGTAATAGATGAAGAAGGCGAGCGATTTGCTGCGCAGAGTTAGAAAGCAGAACTGTGTCGTCAGCGTATTCTAAGTCCCAAAAAGGGAAAGGTGTATTGATCAACGTAAGAGTTTTCGACATCATGAAAAAGATGCGAGAGAACAAAATTGAAGAGATATGGGGAAAGAGGACATCCCTGACGAAGGCCTCGGGTCTGAGGACAGATATCTGAACTAAAACCCGAATCACGGACAACAAACTTGGGCGAAGAGTAGAGGGACATAATGGTTTGTACCCAAAACGCCTCAAATAATCACTTAAGTCCAAAGGACTTTCGCTCAATCCAAATAAGGAGGGTGCAGGGGGATCCAATCAGGATATATATATATATACAAATGCACACACAAATTGTCAATCAAATTTTGGAGCTCACAGCCTGCACATGAATCTGACAGGTGACTGGTCAATTCCTTGAGAATTTGGACCATCACCATTGGATGTGGAAAGGTTGTGCTCCATGGGCCACTTGTGGGGCACTTCTGCATTATTTCAAGCTGGCAAAATCGAGCCCAATAACACCAGAAAACTTCAGAATTTCTTGATCCCAACTTTGAATTTCTTCTCTGTTCTTTGACCTGCAAATTCAACCACAAAGATATTTGACAATCACTAGACTCACTACAGAATCATTGGTTGCGCAATTGCACAACATGTGGGCCTCACTCCCCCCCACGCTCTCTTGATCTTGCTGCATCAATTAGGGGAGCTTTGATTAAAAATGATTAAAGGCCTGAGCCTGACAAACACACACATCATCTCAGCCCTCACCTCCAAAGCAGCTCAGGTTTTCATCATCAGTGGTCTGAACTTTGATTCCTGGGCTGCCTGACAGGGTGACAGTTTAGGGGTTCAAGCCTATGGCCCTGTATTCAAGTTGGCTTGTTGTTGGCTGAGCTGCGCTGCTCGATAATTGTTGCTGACAAAAAGCCAAGAGCCTTCAGACGACGCCAAGCTCCAGAACTGCAATAAACACAGCAGGTGCTACCAGCAGCATCCGGACAACTGCAACCATGCCCAAAGCCCAACTGAAGAAACAAAAGACCCATGGCCCAGCTACCAGCAGCATCCAAAGCAGTGCAGCCATTTCAAAACTACAGCTCAACAGTTTTTTTCAGCTGTTGGACGGAGACGTTGAGCAAACTATACCATGCCCAAGTGAAGCTATGAAACAAGGACAAAAACAGGACAAGCACCCGGCCAAAGTCATTTATTGGACTCTTCACGTCTGCTCACTGGCTGCTGTTAGCTGAGCTGCTGCTAGCTGCGGCTAGCTGCTGCTAGCTGCCAGCTAAACTCAAACCCTCACATGGTTGACCATTTGCGCATAAGCATTTAAAAGATTCCACAATCTAGGAATCTAGGCGCCGGAAACATTTCAAAAATCTTGAATTCGAATAACATTTGTGGATTCAAGGTATTTCAAATCAAATATTTGTCAAATATCTATGTCAATAAGCTTGGGAGTTGACGGTCAGATTTGTTCTTCTCGAAACGGTTCTCGTTCAAGCGGCACACGCATTGTTCTCTGAACACTGCATAGGCCACAAAGAGTCTCACTGTGCTCTGAAGCTTCAACAGCTACTAAGTAGCCAGATTGCAGAGATGCCCCAAAGAAAGCACAGCACACAAATGGATGTTGTAGGTGCCCCGAGAAATATCAGGTTCAGGATACTTTACAAAAAACCGGCCGTACAAAGCTAGAATACAATTGATTGGATTACCTCATGCACCTTCTGTCCATATGTGACTCATAGCATTCTGACGAAGGTGATTCCAGCTGCAAGGCCTTTAGTGTTACACTAGCTTGCACCTTGCTGAAGCAGAATACCCATTATAGCCCTCATCCAAAACACTTCTTGATCAGCCTACTACAGTACATTCCCCAACATTATGGATTAGCATGATTAGCAGCGATTAGCAACTGAGCAGCCCTATTCAACAGTAGCAGCTGAGTAGCAGTAGCAGCGGCAGCTGATTTTGGGGCCGTCCCCACCAGAAAATACCAGAAATCAGTATGGTCATTCTCAGTTGAGTAGGTCTATAGTAGTCTATAGGCCTTGAGGTTAGTTGGGCTTGGGGGTTATAAGGGTTTTAGGGTCTAGGACGTAGGGCGTCTAGGGTACAGTTTAAGGCTTAGGACTTACTGAGGTCTAGGATTTAAGTCATTTAGGTTTACCATCTGCGTCTGAGGGCTGCGCGTTCTCAGATCATCTCTGCAGAAAAACTTGCCAAGGTAACGTTCATGCTGCATCAAAACGACACGTGCTGGCTTGAACTTTGCACAGTCATCATTCGCTTTGGACCTTTGGAGATTTTGGACCCTTTGGCTGTACACTTAGTCCCTAAAAACACCCCTGTTATGACCCTGGTTCTTGTCAGCTTCATGATGTTCAAGCTTCTACTAACCGTGGACAAGCATTCTATGTATGGCCAATGGGAATGGACATCTGCAAGTTTGTGAGGGTTTCAGGTGATGGCTAGCGGCTAGCACCTAGGACCTAGCAGCCTAGCAGCTAGCAATGGCTTTGGGAATGCAATCGCAACAATGCTCACGCTAAAACTCCTTTGCCAACCCCAGGCCACAGACATTAGGCATTAGGCCAGCGCACTACACATCTCGGGGACCCAGGAGCTATTGTAGAATGGGTTGTGGAATAGAGGTTAAGACAACACTCTCGCTCTGTTTTCGCTCTGCAAGGGTGAGTGTTTGTAGAAGAAAGTCATGCATGACGGGGATCTTACAAGTCTCTATCCAGGTGACCTTAAAAGTCTTACAAATCACATGAGGCTCCTTCAGCGTATTTGGGATGACCGATCGAATGGCCAAGCTTCAGAAATTAGATGCTTCAGAAAGGGCTTCACGAAGCCTCATAGCACCTGGATATCCCCATCATCCACGTCCTCCAGGGTTGCCAAGCGATGAGCTTTCACGCGAAGAAGCGGTTTGGAAACCTGAAAGTGCATCTCAGCGAGCCTGGCCAGCCCGTCCTGTATATACAACCGAGCAGTCCTATCCGAGCTCCATCGCCCCAGATGGCGTATGGCGTCCATGTTTGGATTTTTTCTCCAATCCATGGTGGCTCCACCCCTCCTCAAACTGTAGGGTCGGAAGCCCCACGAACTAACTTGAAGCGCAGACAAGGCCTCGTCGAAAGCTTTACGGAAAAGAAACTCTGAAACTGGGACGAGAAACGTGGTAGGCTGTACCTGCTGTTTCCAGCGTTGCAACCTTTCGCAAACTGGCGCCACCCGCAAGGTGACCGAGTCAT
>CAJNIZ010011551.1:0-10856 GCA_905231905.1 Symbiodinium pilosum | reverse complement strand
CAGCAGCCTCATCATCATCATCATCATCATCATGATTATTATTATTAGTAGTATCGTCATTGTCATCAGCGTCATCATCATCAGCCTTTTCAGCGCCCTCATCATCATCATCATCATCATCGTCGTCATTGTCATCAGCGTCATCATCATCAGCCTTTTCAGCGCCCTCATCATCATCATCACCATCATCATCATCATCATCGTCACGTGTGTCATCAACATTGCCATCCTACTTCTCATCAAACTTGTTAGCATCGAATCTCATCCCCTACACAGCCCCCTGCAACCCCGATGACAATTAGTCTTTCTATCGCATGTGGGCGCTATGTTGGGGATTTTCATTGCAGGCAGTATTGAGGGGACCCTAACCCCAAGCCATCAACCCTGAACCCAAAACCCTGCACCACAAACCCTAAAGCTAAAGCCGGAACCCCAAACCCTGAACCCTAAACCCTATAGTCCCCCTTAGTAGATAGAATATGGCTTTGGGTATATTATAACAAGATCCCCGTATATCCCATATTCTATCTACTTAAGGGGGGCTATAAACCCAAAAGCCAAAACCTCAAACCTTAAACCCAGGCTCCAACCTTGCAGGCAGCCTGAGCTCCACGGGCCCTTGGCACCAATGGAACTTTGGGAAGGGAGATTATTATAGGGGTTACTACGGTGATCATAGGGGGTTTAGACTATAGCTACTTAATGTAGAAGCTTGAAGTTTTACAAATATGTTGGTCCCAAATTTCTTACATAACTATAGCGTATCCTAGATCATTACCTGTATGACTGTGAGGCTTATTTGATCTTCCCATACTTATACGAGGAATCCAGAAAAACCTATCGGCGTTAACATATTTTGCAGCAAAATTGGTTGTCCCGTTTGAGGGTCCCTCTGGCGGCAAGTACTGTCCTATGTGCGTGTACTTAGGTTTCCCGACTCTTGGAAGTTGCCTTCTTGTAGCCCTAAACCCTAGCAACATGGGGTTTCGGGCTCAGGGTGTTCTGCAGCTCCGTGTTTGCATTTGCTGGATTTATTTTGAGGTTATATTGGGGTTATGTAGGGACAATGGGAAAGAATATGTAAACTACTATTTAGAGTTTAGGGTTGAGGTCTTCGAATGCATCCTGTGGTGGCAAGGCCGAGCAAGATGTACCTGACAGTTGCAAACGACGGACGATAAGGAATCAATGCCAGTGCTCTGCTTTAGGTTGCACAAGAATAAGGGTACCCTTTTGTCTCATGTTCAGTTTTTAAGAAGGAGACCGGCCCGAAAAAACCACAAAAAACACAAAAAGTAGCAGAAGGTACTACTGGGCACCTAGTCTGTTGAAAGAAGTTTGCCCATCTGATTCCTAGCAAGGCGACTTCTGCTGGGTATGCTCTGAAGTTGGGAGGCTCAGCACGTGCAGATTCTTACGGACTAGCTGGTCATGCTGATTTTGGCACATGCCGATCCTGGATGCAAGACTTGTCTGGACGTATAGACTACCTGAAGGGAACTAATAAGTAGGTCAATACTCGAAATACTGGGGATATTTCAAGTAAGCTTATAGCTTGCAACGTGCTCATTAAGTCGCCCTGAGCCTCCAATTATACCCTTCCTTTTTCAAGTGGTTTAGGTTTCCAATCATGTTGCAGGCACTCCTGCGTGACCCCAGTACACTCCCACACCTCTCCCCACGTTTCCCCCCCACTGATTGGCCTTAAATAGCCCACTTGCAGGGTCAGGGGCTCTTAGTAAGCATACTTGTAACCCCTATAAGCCATATAATAATGCCAGCTATCCTTTTTGACCAACTTACTGAATCCGCCTGAACCTTCAAGTAAGCAAGGTTAATGGAAGCGGAACCAGTGGGTGGGGTGGGAAATTGCGGTTGAGGGTGTGGGCTTAGGCTTTGGGGTTAAGGCAGCAGGTCGGGAAACCACGAGGCTCTGGAGTTCAGATTCTCGTACAAAGACTGGTGGTCTGGAAGCCGTGGCCTCATCTCAAGTATGGTAGGCCTCATCTCCTCAAATGTCGCTCCAAGAGACCCCCAACATTCATCATACTTCTTCTCTGAGGAGCAATACAAAAGGGGCACGAAGCGGTAACAACCCTCGCCCAGGGTCCTGGTGCCATTTTCCAAAAAAAATGGAGTCCATCTTAACCCTAAACCCTACTGGACCCTGAAACCAAAACACTGTCCGTGTGGGCCGCGAGGAAGGAACCATGACAAAGAAGCTCGTACGCGATGGCCATCAAAGTGAGAAACCATCACTACCCTAAGGGTCCAAGGACGCAAATAATGGGGTTTTAGAGCCCAAGTACTAGAATATTAATGGTATTTCGGCCCTGAAGCCCTATGATTCGAGTCCTTGGACCCTTAGGGCTGCCATGGTAGCGCGGGATGAGTTGAAGACTCAGATGGTTGATGGGCTAAATCCTATACCACCCCAAGTCTCATGCACGACTTTCGGAAAGAAGTCCTCAAGAAGCCCCTTCAACCCTAGCAAGGCACGTGTTAATTCCTTTCCCATTCTCCTATATGCCCGACCCTGTACCGGCCTTGCCATCCGATGTAGCCTCTTTTAGCGGGGCCGGCTGAGATTCTTAGTTTTGAACTATGGGCCCTTAATCCTGGGGTCGTTATAAACCTATTCTGTAAAGTCTAATCCATAGAAGTCCCTAAGCCCTATAACCCTGAACCCTAAAGCCCTAAACCCCTCATAAACCCAGAGCCCTAAAGCCCCTAGACCTTAAACCCCTCATAAACCCTAAACCCCAAAGCCCTGAACCCCTCATAAACCCTAAAGCCTAAGCCCCTTATAAACCCTAAACGCCACACACCTTATAGATCCTATACCCTAAAGCCTAAACCCTAAACCCCTTCTAAATCCTAAACCCTAAAACCATAAACCCTAAATCGCTAAACCGTAATGAAACCCCTTATAAACCCTGAACCTTAAACCATACTTTGGATAGATGACTTAAACGGAGTCCAGGGGCCGCTAGCAGACCCGAGCATGTCCAAATGGTCCAGGTGCCGTGGCGTGCAGTTGGCCTCACACTAATCTTACACGGTTTATGGGGTTTAGGGTTTAGGGCTACTTTGGGAAAAAAGGTTTAGGGTTTTTTGGGCTAGTTTGGGGACTAAGGTTTAGGGGTTTAGGGAGGCCTCAGCTTGCTCTTTCTGATTCTGAGTAAGGAATGAAAAGCAAAATGGAAACTGCTAAATAGCTAGATTTACGAATAGGGTGTATGGGTTTAGGGTTCTTACTTATCGGGTGTTAGTTGGACATGGAAAGGGAATAAGGAAAATGTACTATTGTGGGTGATGATATATGGGCTACGGTGGAGATTTCCGCCGCTCCTACAAGTAGTCGATGGTAAGATCTAGGTCAATCCCTCCCTACAGTGCAGTAATAGCCCCCATATGCGCGGCTTAGGGGTACGGGTGAAGGACCTCAATATACCCTTTTGTTGTACCCGTTACTGAGTGGGGGATTGACCCAAGGTAAGATTTAGCTGGGCCAGTGGAACACCTCTCCGCTGCAAATAGTGACTACAAGGGATGGTCCTCATCATGCTAGGGTCCTCTTATATTCCTGTCATACCCCCCTTACCCTAAACCCTACACCCACTATTACTAGGGTGGGGCGTCCACCTAAGAACGACTCTACACGCTAAACCCTGAACCCTAAGCCCTATACGAGCAGGGCAATTCAGTCCCGTCCATCCTTGTGATCCCAGAGTCTCTGGGATCACAAGGACGGACGTGACTGAGTTGCGCTACTTACACCGCACTTCGGATTTCTAGTTTACGGTGCTAGGGAACTTGAATTGAAGTTGAATTGCATTACCAAAGATGTTCGGGCTTCCCATTATATTGAATAACTCTATTCTCCTAACTTAATTGAAGTTCCTTAAAAGCAGCTCAGACAATCTGCTGGTGCTTCAACTGGCGCAGACGCGTGGATCCGTATCACTATCCCTGTTCAATCCTCTGAAAGAATCCCCTGCTTGAAAACCAAGATCCACTCCCATCCCCCAACAGCGCCACTGGGTAGTGCAAGGTTATATATCGAAAAGACCAATAGACCCTGCAAGCCCCACACCCTTAAACTTGGCACGCCTACACCCTATCTCTAAACCCTAAACTGTTCTAGCCTGGACCCAGGCCCTTCAACCCAGAAATTCAAAATCCTAGAGCTGAAGCCCTTATGCGAGCCAAAAATCCCTCAACCCTCAAACCCTAAACGCCAAACCAGTGAACCCCTGGACGCAAAAACAGCTACCCTTGTTTCTTAGCCAGCCGCCCCTTCGCGCTGAAGGAACTTAGACCAGGACTCCTCCTAGCGGGCCCCGGCTGTTCACGGGGGTCTTGGAGTTGTAGAGTTTTAAGGATTTGGGGTTGCTTGGCTCGGTGGCTTAGCGTTTTGGGCTTAGGGTTTAGGGTGGTTTAGGGTTTAGGATCGAGGTCTCGTGGTTTAGTCTGAGGAGTTTGGGGATTTAGGTTTAGGATGTAAGAGTTAAGCCTTTAGGGCAAGGGTATGTAGGGCTACAGGGCAGTGGGGTGTGCGAGTTGGCAACTCCTTTTTTACCAGCCAAGGTCTCTAAGGGTTCAGGGTAACCACCGCCCAATTTTTACTGTACTTCCAACCGGCCCAACTAGTCTCAGAATATGCTTGTAGCTCAGTGATAATAACGCATCATAAATATCCTGAACCTGAAAGTAAGGAAATTCGGGAAATGAAGGGGATACTGCGAGATTGTAGGGGTCCCTATCGGCATCTTGGAAGGAAGGTTTCGAGAAACAACGATGCGTGCTTCAGGGTAAAAAATCCTGTCTGACTCAATTACCCCTAAACACTTAACCCTGAACCTTAGCCCCTGGGATTAGTTTGAGTTTAGCATCATCAGGTCAAGCGGATGTTTAGCTATCTACCCCTAGTCACTTTTTTTCTTCCAAATCTGGGGATTGAGGGTTTAAGGTGTAGGGTTTAGGGCCAACAAATCTCGCTCTGCCTCCTACTGCCGGAGCTTAGGATCTTGCATTCTGGATATCACAATTTACCCTTTCAAGATTGGACGCTTGTTGAGGTTCTTTTTGCGACATAAAGGCCCTAAAGCAAGTAGGTTCTTAGACTACGTAATGAATGCCAGAGGTTATAAAGGTGCCCCTAAAAAAACGAACCCTAAATCCTGAACCTCCAACATCCCACCGTCTGTTCTGAAACCCCCCAATCCCTAAACATGAAAGCCTCAACCCTACAAAAAGCAATGTTCGCAAGCAGAAAATTGAAAAGTCACCCTCAAATCCTACGTAAACCTTCTAAAGCACCTCGCCCACCACTGATATCAAAATAAGCTCCCAATTTACAAGGTCTCTGCTGGCGGGGGAGGGACGGTTTAATACCGGCATGACGGGACTACTTGGAGTGTCAAGGAAACTCAGCTGTAAACTTATGACCCCTATAACCCCAATTATCCCAATGATTCGCCTACTTACCAAGCCCCTGTGACTCCAAACCATAAATAGTAGCTTCCATTTTCTTTTCCATTCATACCCTACTTACTAAGTCCCGCAGACCCTCCAGGTAGTGATAATCAGCCCTAAGCCCTAAACCCGGAACCCGCTAGATTGAAACCCTAAACCCTCTAGATTGAAACCCTAAACCCCAAACCCCAAGACCCAAACCCTAAACCCCAAACCCCAAATCCGGCCTCGCCATCCCACATATCCCTGAGGCACAGCAGAGTCCACCTGCAAGCTCAATCCAGGGGGTTTAGGGTTTAGGGTTGAGGGTTTGGGGTTAGGGTTTAGGGTTGAGGGTTTAGGGTTTGGGGTGTAGGGTTTCAATCCAGGGGGTTTAGGGTTTAGGGTTTCATCCAGGGGGTTTCGGGGTTTGGGTTTTGGGTATCAATTTAGGGGGTTCGGGGTTTAGAGTTGAGGGGATTTTGTAAGGTTTTAGGGCTTAGGGCCGTAGAGTTCTTAGGGTTTGGGGGCTTAAGGTTTTAGGGTTTAATGTTGGATCTTGGGGGTTCGGGGTGGGGACTATGCTGGGGGCCCCAAGAATATAGCAGGAATGTAGCAGGAACATAATCGGACCCTGGGCAGGTATATTCCTATTCTGTTCCTACTATCTTCTTGGGTTGTCCTGTCTTAGGGTTGCCACTTAACATCCCTTTATGGTGGGGATTGGGCTCATAGCGGGCTTCTAGTGGTTTAGGGTTACCCTCCCAGCAAGGCAAAGCTCTTCAAGCTCCAGGGTTTCAAGACTACTGCGGAGACCTAAATAACATCAACTGCTATTCGCTGTGGATGGCGGAAATCTTGCACCACCCTATATACCCTACCCCGCCTCCCAGGTTCTCATAAGTGGTGTAAGATTTCCTCCATCCAGCCTAAACCCTAAACCCGAACGCATCATCACTGCACGAAGGTATAGAGCTTGAACCCCTTTCAAGCATTTTAGACAATAGCAAATATATGCCCCTAAACTGCTGGCCTGCTTGATCATCAGGGGCCATGTCTTTGAAGCCTACCCGCCTCCCGCTTCTACACCAGAGCTCCAAAACTTCAACCACCTACATGAACAGATGCTTTGGCAGGCTCTGAGAAGAGCATGGAATGGAGGAACCCATTCCTATAGCAACCCATAAAGAATCATCAAGCCCATGGTGTTGTTCAATCCTTCACTCCCTGCTAACAACCAGTAACTCAATCCTTATTCGAGACCAAGGTACAGGGCGGGGGCAGCGATGAAAATGATGGTTTTCAGACCTTCGGCATCAGAATCAGGGTTTTACTCAGGGTTGGGGTTCAGGGTTTAGGGTTGGAGTTCAGGGTCTAAGGTTAGGGGCTAGGGGCTAGGGGTTTAGGGTTCAGGGTTCAAGTTTCCAGACCCGTAGATGGTCAGTAACAGTTTGTATCTAGGGTATATAGAGTGTAGATGGAGGGTCCAGGCACTCAAGGAGTATTCCTTGAATCATACCCGAGATCCTAGCATCATGGAAGGTACACATTCCCTCATTATGATCTGTTGGACTACAGGTGTGTGGGTTACGGCTTATGTTTGCTAATCTTCGAACAATTCCGAAACCTGGAAAGAGGCAATGTTGGGACCACTGTACATGTAAGACACCGCTGGGGGAGGTCGGGTGAGGTCGAGTGTCGCCTTTCTCAGAAATAACCCTAAATCAGGTGCCTCTACCCAAAACGAAATCCTAAACACCCTACAATCCTCAACCCCTACACCTCTAAATCCCTAAACGCCGTAAACCCTAAAACCTAACCATGCCTGCAAGATGTCGCAACGCCTCGCTGGAGAGTGTGATCCGCAGTGGACCCGGGCCTAGGCTCCAGTGCTCAAAGGTTGGTTTTGCCTGCTTCACTACGGGAGGTCAGGGTTTTAGGGGTGTAGGGGTTTAGGGGTTTGGGTTTAGGGTCTGAGAGGTTTAGGGTTTTAGGGGCCATAGGGTTTAGGGTGATCGGGTTTTTGTAGGGATGCTATTACATGAGCAATTTACAGGGGATAATCTAGGAGTTCTACAGGGTATAGGGATATTACCTCCCAGAATGGAGAACCTAACGGAGAAGCACACGGACACTGAAATGGAAACTGAATTGCATATCGACATCTAGGGTTCCCGGGCTTAATGCTCGCTGGCTGCGAGTAGGAATTGGGGAATTTGAGAAGAACATGGAAACTACGGTATTCTTGCACCCTAAACCTTGTATGGAGGATTAGAAAAAAGGGGCTACTGCTGTTGATACAGAAAATCCTGCATGACCGCAATATACCATGGCACCACAAATCCCAAGGCAAATGGCCTTAGGGTCATGCAGGATTTCTAGTATCCACAGTATGGGGATCCAACCTTAATAGTGAGATGGCCGGAGTGGAATGCCCAGTGCTCTGGAGTCCTGACCACCCCCAGCCTGGAGGTGATCTGAGCTATAGTCTAATCTCCTTAAAGGGGTGCTATATATAGGGGAGCACTATAGGGGTAATTAAGGGGGATACCAGGAGTTTAGACTGTAGCTGATCTGATGCTCTTTGCTCGTATCGCGCTACGAGACTTTGGAATGCCGTTGCTTGCAGCGGATCATGCCACAAATGACCATGCCCCTCAACCTAAACCCTTAAACCTAAACCCTAAACCCTCACCCTAAATCCTAAGCCCTAAACCCCAAGCCCCACACTCTAAACCCTAAAGTCATGAGCATAGCCTTTGGGTCTCCGCGTGGCTGCGCCTTCTTCTATCCATGTCATTGGTGTCAATCCCGAAGGATCGGTGCCTTGCCTAGTCTAAACTCCTTAAAGGGGGTTTCATAGGGTTTAGGCTTAGGGTTGAGGGCCTAGGGTCCAAAGGTTACAGACGGGATTATGTGGGGGACTAACTCCACGTTGGCTTAGTGCACAATGTCGGTCGCCCTGCACCAGTCCAAGCCATGGGATGAATAGCGTTTGATGCACTCCACTTGCCTCCTTTGAATTGAAAAGGCGGCTTCCCAAAATTAGGGGTGCTTTTTGGGGGCTCCCTATAATCATGTGTATAGTATATTTAGTCTATACTGGGGCCCGCCTTGCAGCCTGAACCGTGGGCCCTAAACCCTGGACTCTGGACCCTAAATCCTAAACCTGGGAAGCTATCACTTTCCAATCAAATAAGAAAGTTCATATTGTATTGGGGTCCCCCTATTTTGGGAAACGACCAAATCTAGCAACCAACAAGTTTTGGGGTTGCCTCAGACCTAAAAGAACCTGGAGTCTGGCAGATGCACACTATGGCTTAGGATTTAGGGTTTGTAGAGTTTAGGGTTTAGGGTTTAGGGGTCCAAAAACTGCTTGGCACTTTCAGGGTCCGGGGCTTGTGTCATTTAGGGCTTGGGGCTTGGACTTGTGTTCTGAGGTTGGGGGTTAAGGGTTTCAGGTTAGGTTACAGCGTTTGGGGCTTAAGATTCTACAGGAGAGTTCCTCAACTTGAGGGAGGTCCTTGTGACATACTCCGTATAACCTTTGAAGCCTTCTCAAACAAATCCTCCTCAATGAACGCTAGATGCAACAAAGAAAGGAAAAGCCAGTTTGGCCCCAACAAGCTTCCGTACCAACCCCCTCCCGCTGATATCAAAAGCCCCCTCCTACCCCCCATATCGGGGCCTATCGTTAAGCATACTCATTGTGGTCTACGATAATGTACTGCCCTAAACCCAAAACCCTAAACCGCATGGGGGTGTTGAGGGTGAGGGATTCCCCAGGTTTGGGCTCGAAACGAATTCCTGAAGCACTCCCGTACGGCCTAAATGTCATGGGTTCCCCTACTAATTACTCCCCTCTATACTACCCCGCCTAGGTTTCCCCCTGACCCTGAATTAAGAATATTCAGGGATAGGTTAAGCAAGGAGGAACCTAGAGAGGGGTAGTATGGAGGAGGGTAGTGGGGGAACCATGAAAATAATTACCAGCAGCGGAGAATCAAATGGAAAAGAACATGGAACATTGGGCTTAAAACATTGAGCATCATGAATGTAGGCGCTACTGAATTATTAATTGCATGTTGGGGTCCATTTGCGGCACCCTATACTTATATGGCTATACAGGAAACATAGCACGAGAATATTGGCAGCTGTTTTGGCTCCTAGATTGCGCGCTAAACTTCAAGGCCCTAAGCTGCGCAATGCCCCGGTTTAGGGTTTAGGGTTATAGTCCCCCTTGAGTAGACAGAATATGGGGTGTATGGGGATCTTATTACTACATACCCAAAGCCATATTCTATCTACTCAAAGGATCTCAAAGGGACTATAGGATCCTCAAACCCCGAGATCCCCGTGTATCTAGTATTCGGTTTAGGGTTTCGCGTAGTATCTCCCCTACATACTCACGTAAAGGCTCCAAGGATTCACCAGAAAAAAGTCAAATGCTTGGACTAAAGCCTGAACCCTAAACCTTATAACGCTAAACCCTAAGCCCCTAAACCCCTAAAACCCCTAAACCCCAACACCCCAAAACCCCTAAACCCCTGAACCCCTGAAACCCCTAAACCCTAAACCCCTAAAACCCTAACCCCCTAAAACCCTCAAAGCCCTTTAACCACGAGCCGGGGAACGCCCGGGTGGCTGTGCAGCATCAGCGAAAGGTTTCAGGAGGGACCATGGTAGCCTCGATGTTGCTCAGGGTTTAAGATTTGGGGTTTAGGATTTTGGGGTTTTTGGACTTGGGGATTTAGGATTTAGGGCAAAGGTTTAGGATTTAGGGGTTAGAAGTTCAGGTTTGTATTAGGATTTAGAGTTTAGGATTTCGGGTTTAGGGTTTAGGGGTCGGTCAGTTTGATTTCGTATTGTGTGGAAGAAATGAGATTTGGGACCTTAAGTAATCGTAATGTTTTCTCATCTCTTGGGTTCAGAATTTCGTACACTCTAACCCCTACACCCTAAAACCCTGTGCGCCCACCAATGTTGTAGAGTTCTAATCATTGGAATCTCGGGGGCTGGTTTAGAGTCTATAAGGTCTTTGGGAGTCCCTACACAACGGATTATATTGCTCTGAAGTTCTTGGCATCTCATTTCGGAAGCCGATACAGTACCGTGCTTCTTAATGGTGAGTTGTAAGGAGTGAGGGAGTGGATCCCGCAAGTATTTCACACATCACCTCTTGAAAACATCCGGCGGAGCCTATATACTTCTTGATTCCCTACTACCCGCAAGTGAGCGTTTCATGAAACATCCCTTGAAGTCCATATTTCTAAGGACTTTTGGAGGGACCCCTAATAGGGACCCTTGTAGCTTATGGGGATTAGTATGGGGACATCCTAGTGATATAGGGGTTATATAATGACTATATAAGGGTTAAATATGGTAATGGGATTAAGGGT
>CAJNIZ010011550.1:0-10856 GCA_905231905.1 Symbiodinium pilosum | reverse complement strand
AAATCAAACAGACGAGCCGTTCATTAAAAGAAGAACAATGGTGGATACCCATCGGAGCTGGCCTGGTGGAAGGGGGGGGTAGACCAAGGGCCTTGGTTGCAGGGGGGTTGGGGGGGTGGGGGCTTGGTTGGCAGTTCCAAAGCAGGGGCAAGGGGTCAGGGAAGAGTTGGGGCTTGGACAGGGCAGGCAAGGGCTCGGGGGGGTTTTTAGGGGTCGGAGCTGGCCTGGTGGAGGGGGGGGTTAGAGCAAGGGCCTTGGTTGGGGGAGGGTTGGGGGGGTGGGGGCTTGGTTGGCTTCCACGGGCGGGGTAGGGGGGGGTAGGGGGCAGGGCCACGGGGTTCAGGGACGGAGCAAATTAAGGCCTTGGTTGCAGGGGGAGGGTTGGATTGAGGGAAGGGTTAGGTTGGGGCTTGGTTGGCAGTTCCACAGGGCAGGCAAGGGACGGAGCAAATTTTCGCAACTAACTGGTGTGTCATTTTTGTTGTTTCTAACGCGTAGAAGCCCTGTGGGGTGGGATACCCATCGGAGCTGGCCTGGTGGAGGGGGGGGTAGACCAAGGGCCTTGGTTGCAGGGGAGGGTTGGGGGGGCAAGGGCTTGGGGCGGTTCTGGGGGGAGGGTCCTTGGTGGATTGGGGGTGGGGGCAAGGGGAGGGCTTGGGGGGGGTTCCAAGGATTTCGCCACTGGTGTGTAAGAAGAACAATGGCGTTTTTTAAGGGATGCCCTGTAGGGTGGGGGGGGATACCCGTCGGAGCTGGCCTGGTGGAGGGGGGGGGTAGACCAGGGCCTTGGTTGCAGGGGAGGGTTGAGGGTGCAGGGCAGGCCCGAGACCGAGCGCGACCGCCACCAAGTAACAACCGCATTCAAGATGGAGTAAAAGGTGGAAAGCAGTTGGAGGTAGCCGCGTAGAAGCCACCATACAAAGGGCTTCCCCGGCGCTCGACCCCCAGAGCGGGGTCGGCGGATAGTGAGCAGCATGGAGGGATCTTAGATGATCTTAAGGTTGCATCAATCATTCTCCAATTCTCGAGTGAAAGCAGGAACATTGTCTTGCTTACCTTTCTATTCCGGCAGGCATTGTAGGGTGACGGGTCCTGACGTGAGGTGGGGTCCGATGGAACATTCGACGAGAAAGCCACGCGCCTAGAAGTGTCCTAGGCTTGGTAGGCAATTCATCGCAGAGCGTCAGGATGGCATGATGTGGAAGCTGCAGTCTACTTTGTGAAGTTGGTCTTGTTTTTGAAAGATGCGTGTGTGAAATCCGCAGCACATGATGGGTTCAGGTCACTGCAGAAGTTCTTTTCTGAATTACCAGGCCATGTGCTCAAGCATACTCAAATCGGCAAAGGACAAAGCCAAAAGACTCATAAGTCTCTCGTGCCACGTCAGACAGATTAGCAGACAACTGCAGGAACATTGCTCTGATTCACCGGTACAGTGGTTGCAGTACTGTTTGGGACTTCCTGCTTTGACCAAGCCCGCCATTTGCGACCGTGCAAAGATCTTCACGACGCACGCCGGCATTGCACCGGGAAGCTCCCATTGTTTTTGGTGGCTGCTCTGCAACTCGCTCAATGTCGGCTTCCGATCCATATGATGCCCTGGTCTGAGATACTTGTTTGTTTTACCTGCAGCACACATTTCTGCGACACTTCGTGAGACACTGCACGCGCCCTTAGCGAGTCGTTGCCGGGTTCAGGCGACCTTTCGCAGGCCTGAGCCAAGGCTGGGGGCCGTCAAGTCCGTAGAGCAATGCAAAGATTTCCAACGCGCCCTTCAACGATTGATGTGCCAACTGTGGAATCATTTTGCGCTTGCAGAGCACGGGACATACGGGACGAACTTGCTGTGTTGCATCTTCCCTTGCAGGCAGGAACGCGCAGGGGTCTTATCGGATCAGTGCATAGATGCTGAAAGTTGTGTTTTGCAGGGTCTTGGCCTTGCAGCAGGGTGGAATTCTCTCTGAGGCTGCGTCCGTGCTGCTGGACCTTGTGTCCACTCGCCCGCCGCACCCGTCATCTGAGCCTCCGGATCGCCAGGCTGGGTCCCTGGCTCCGCGAGGGCATAACAAGTGACTGTTGGGCCTGTGAAGGTACTTCCGCCCCCGCCACCTGCCTCGCAGCACTTCAGCGGGGGCATGACGGTCCCTTCTGTAGGGTCCGCCGCGCACGAATTGAGGTGGGGGGCTCAACATGGACGTCCGTTAACACGGCGGCAGTGATGGATCCCACAGTCTGAGACAACCCACTGTGCCTGCATGCGCCTGCGTGTATATGCGGAAACATATTTCACCTCATGCTTCGCTGCTTCGCGCAGGCGCTGCAAGCCCTGTGCCTTCTTCTGGAAGTGTGACGGCTGCCAAAGCGGACAGGCACAGCTGCGTTTGGCTGCATTTGGGAAGCTGTCTCCCACTTTTGCCGCATTCATCATTTAGCCTCTGCGCGCTTTTCAACATGGATTCGCGACAGCTGTTCGTGTCGCAAGTGTCGCGTTGCTGGTGCGGCAGGCGTGCCTGTTTTGCCACCTCTGCCCGCCTGACGAGAAGAAAAGGCGCAAGAAGGACTCCGTTTTTACTTGCAAGAATTCCTGAAACGCACGACCCTGAAGAGTCTTCAGTACTCATTCGTTCCGTGGTGCTAGTCTGCAGCCTCGATGGAAAGCCAGCGAACTCTTTAGCACCAGTTGTCCCATGTCCTTCCGCTGTTGCACCTTGCATGCCATGCACGTGAAGGCAAACTGCCCGAGGAGCGACGCTTTGTGGCTTCGATGGGTACCACTCGGCACTACGAGGCCCAGGCAGGCAATGAATAATGATCTGACACAGTGTTCCTTTCATGGAAATGTTCACAGGCCCCAGCCCGTCCGCAACGTTCGGTACGGAAGGTGTCCGAGGTGGCGCCAATGAAAGTCCAGGCTTTGCTTAGGGGCGAGCAGACTGTTGAGCGTGAAGTCTTTTGAGAACATATGTCAATTGACACCTGCTGGCTTTACTTAGACTGCCTTGCTGGCAGGTTGACAACGTCAGCCATGGCCCCTACATGCCGGAAGAGGCAATGTTGGTACCCGAGGAGCCGTCTAGTCTTCATTTGCTTGGCATGCCCAGAGTCTTGCAGAGTGCGATCCAGCTGTTGTGAAGGAGGCCTATCTGCTGCATGACGAGGTCAGCACGTATACTCGTTTTTTGCCAGTGCCTGCTGTAATCTTAGACACCTGTGAAACGGTCTGGTTAACATAACAGCAGATCAGTCTATTTGTCACTTTAGTAGCCGGTGGTTGCCACATAAAGTCTCCTAGCCTGCACTTCAGTTCAAGCTTGATTAGCTTCCGCCTGGCAGGTTCCGACTGCATACTACCAGGAGTGTCAGCTGCCAGGCATTGTAGCGCCACGGGCTCAGGACCTGGTCAGTGCTTTGGCCAGTAGAGATGGGAAGTGCCTGTTTCATTCGCTGCTCACAGAACGAGGCCGGAATTACGTGACGTGGAGGCGCAGATCATTCAAAGAGCCCTGATGGAGCAGGAGGCCAGCAAATAGTGGAGCCTTGCCGACCTTTGCCAGGCCGACTGCCGCATGACTTGTTTCTGTCAGCAAATACCGCAGGTGGCAGAGGTGGAAGCCGAATGGGGCTATCGACACTTGGGCAGCACGGAGCATCTTTGAGAATTCTTTCTTCTCATGCGAGCTTCACTTTGCCTGTAGGTCCACCACCTTCCAATGGTCGCGTGCGCCTTGAATTGGACAAGGCGCGCCTCGCTTGTCCTGTTTTTCTCCTTTAGAGCTGAAAGCGCTTTCGCACAACAAGCCACACTCATGGCGTAGCTTCTGATAGCTGGCAGCCTTCGCAGCCTTCCACCCCCAACCTCGGCCCTCACATCTCCTCCGTTTGGCGGTCGCTGCCCTTAAGAACTTCTACTAGATATCACTGTTTCATGCTTTCTGTTTTATCCCGGCGCCTCCTTTGCCAAACCATGCGATCCCCAATCCTGTACCTGGAATCCCCAATACATTCCGACACAGATGAGGCCTGACAACGCCTAAGGCTCCAAGGCCTCAGCACAGATCAATGAATGCCATGGACACACTCTTTTGGCAAGAGTGTGAAGACAGCTGGGCTTTCGTGTTGAAGCTTGACTCGGCAGAAAGGGGACGCTAGCGGGAGCATATAATCCTGCACGTCGAATCCTAAATCGCAGGCGCTTGTGCCTGGGCAGGTACTCCCCACACCCGGCTACTCGGGAGTTCCTTGGCCAGAATTGTTGGAGTCAGAATGGTACTGCATGAATCTCCTTCAAAGCTATTACAGGAAAGATTTCACAATCCTGGTATTGCCAGCTTCTGCTTCTCCACCTGCTTCTCTTGTTCTTTTGATGTTTTTGTCTTGCTTCATCTTGGCTTCTTCTGTATACCCGTGTGTTTTCACTTGCAAGCTCCTCCTCTGAACTTGGAGAAGTTCCTGGCTTTGGTGCTTATCTCTTCGATGGTTGCTTTGACGATGCAGATGGGTTGTGTGCAGATGCCATCTGCAACATCTGCACAACGTCTACACATGTGTTTGCTTTGCGACAGTCACTAGAATTGGCGAGACTTGTTCGGCATGTGTAGCGGCAGAGTCAGCAAAGCGTAGAAGAGCACAAAGCTCAGAAGACGCCAGATAGTTTTGCCCTCATTATGCAGACTCAGGCATATTCTGACTTCATGGATGACGATCTTGACCTGAACGCCTTGACTGCCTCGCCTAGCGCCGGCTTCGACGAAGATGAAGGCTGGACGTGATCAGTCTCTAACAATCTTGATGCACAATAACAGCGTGAGTACTGCATCTGATTTTGACAGATACGGACCTGGGTGCAGAACTTCCAACTCTCCTGGCGCCGAGTGACACCCTTCCTAGAAACTTGCCTGCAACAGAGTGCTGCAGCACTGAGGGCCTGCCAGTTGAGATTGGGTGATGAGAGGGAGACAACTTTGAAGCTTTGTTACTGTGGAGTCAGCTCGAGGTGATGGTGTGGGAAGTGATGATGACAAGAACAACCAAGACAGCTTCTTTTCTTTCGATCCGCTTTCGTCGCTTCGAAACGCTGGTTTGTGAGTCGCTAACATCTGGATACTCTTGGCACTCCCACAAGTTTGGGCCTTCAGAATCCCCTTGACTCAGATGTACCTAAGCAGAATCCAATCAAAGCTTGTGGTGAGACATCTGCCAGGAGATCTGAAATGCAAAGGGAAGACCCAGCACATGAGTTCGCAATAGAGTTGCTGCTTCAGCCAGAAGACAGTTTTACGGTGCAGGGATGGCAAGAGGCAGTGCCGAGAGAGCAGCAGCTCTGTCTCAGCAGCCATCATGGTGTGCCCGGCCGTTGGCGGAGAAGCATCGTCATCCGCACTTTTTTCGTTTCGCGCGGCACGGGAGTCTCTCAAAGAATGGAGAGCACCATAATGGCTGCCAGAGGTCATTCCCAAGTAGGACCTTCATGTTGTCAAAGGATTGCCCCAGCCCCAAAGACGGAAAGTCTGGGCTCGAAACACTTGAAAGTGCTCGCTTGTTCAAAGAAACAGATCTCGGTACAGTTTCAGGAGCTCTGCAGCAACCTATGTTGGTTTCGCTAGTGACAGTATTGAGTTTTGAGCGACATTCAACTTGGCCAGTCACTCTTCTTCTTGCCTCAGTTCGACAGAACGGCTGCATGAGCTTGACGCGCGATGCGAGTCAATCCTTAGTAGACTCTACCCACACCCTGGTCGCATCTCAGGTTTGTCGTTACCCATGTTGCGCCTGTCTGAATCCGACTTTCATCGCGCATGCACCTTTCTCGTGGTTTTGGGAACCGTGCGTGAGCCGTTGCCTGCACAGCGTAAAGCCCGGAGTCCTGAAGCACGGCTGCAAGGTTACCAGCACCCCATTTCCCAACGGCTGTCAAAGTAGGCCGTAGCAGGTCGCTTTGTTGCGACCTGCGCCCAGTGGATTTTAAGATCACTCTTGCCCACACCCCAGGTCGCCCACATCATGAATCCTGAGGAACCCTGAGACAGACCCTGAGGCTTCCCGACCCCTTCACGACCTACCCACTGCACGTACTCCATGTTTTCCCGAAGGCTAGACTTGAGAAGAGGGTACTCTGGAACCAGTTCTTCTGTAAGACTACAAGCTTTAGCACAGTTTCTGTTGGCTGTATCCTTGGCTTTCGGGAACCAAGTCTCCAGTCTTCAAGGCCAGCTGCAGCACATAGCCATGCCAAAGATGCACAGGGCTGCTGCCAAGTCGTGAATCGAGTGACCTGGCTGTCGGTCTGAACTATGCCTATGCTGTCACGATGTGTCACGCCATGTCGCGCAGCCTTAGTCACAAAGCTTCCTTGCAACCGGAGCAAGCCTTGGTTGGTGGAAGTGTAAGAAACGACCCACGTGGAGACACCTTTTGCAGATCTGGATTTAATGATCTAGGCTGTCAAGGGACATACTTCAAGTTTGTGATGCCCAGACAACAGCCTGGCCACTTCGCGCTCCTGCAAAGTCATGTACAGGAGCCTCACCGGTAGAGCTGGTAAAAGAGGTGGATTGTGCCAGTTTGTAGTTTTAATGGTCTTTCAGAGTTGTATCAATGGTTCAACAGTCTGATGTGGCGAGGTCGATGTCGATTGTACCGGCCTGAGGCCAGAACTCAAAAACCTGCAAGTCGATGGCTTCTTACGAAGCTTTGAGGCCGCATACCCTGGGGTCTGCTGGCAGATGCTACTGCGGTGTGAGCCCTGAGAAGCCTGACTCATGCAGATGGTACTGAAACTAGTAATACACTTAATAGTCGTAATCATGACCATAGTAAAAATAATAGCAATAAGAGTAACAATACTAGTAATTGTAGGTGTAATGGTGATCAGGCTGCCATCGCAGGGCTCGTGACTTTCGCGCCTGGGCCTTCCAGGCAGCGGCAGCTTCTCCGTTCCTTCACATCTCAAGACCTTGGCCAGGGATGCTTGGGATGAAGCGGACCTCATGCATGAGGCTTGCAAATGTAGCGGTCAAAGATGCCCCCTACAGTCCCGGATGTCTTGACACTTGATACTGGAACCGACAGAGGGTCTGCGAAGGCTTCGGGCTTTGATCACCTTTTGGCGCCCCTGATTGCAACCTTCTTCGTCTGCTCCTCCCAAGGCCAGCAGTGTGCCCAGAAGGCTGGCAGAGCTCACGAGAAGTTGCCTCGTCCGCAGGAGCAGGCAAGGGTGGTGTACAGTCGGTTCTACGGCACCAGTCCATGGCCAGAACCTCTGCATGGTTGCGCGGTTCCGCACCCCTTTTTCACCTCGCAGTCAAGCTGCCACTAGGCGAGTCTTGGCCGATACAGCCTCTATGTCTACATGTTCCAGGAGCCGCTGTTCAGGCATGTCAGGGCACGATGTTCCTTCCAACAGCATGTGGTTGGTTTCGCATGCTACGTTGCATGTCTACAGGTGCTTACGTAGCTGCTGGGCTGACCTGCGGTGCAGGTCGATTGAAGTCTTTGTGCCGCACCTCCGGAACTCAGCGGAGGGGTTTGCTCTAAGCTCAGTCTGTCAAGGTGTAGCAAGCTGGAACAATGATGTTCTTTGCAAGCTTCTTGAACAGCATCGTGAAGTAGTGTCCGCGTAGGTGTTCTTTGTTCTGTGCTTGTGGATGCTTGCCGGCTTTTACGCTGAAAACGCACCTGCCTCGGCTTCTTGATTGACCTCTACCCATGAGGGCAAGCAGTCAGCGCAATGCTATGCATTGCTTTAGATGGTGTCTAGGTGCTAGATGACAAAGCAAGGTTTCAGTGGAGTTATTTCACGACGTGGGTTTGTGTTTTGCGTTGGCCTGAAGGCTACATGACATTGCGCCGTTTCTTGCATTTGCAGCCACCAGCCCAAGCACTGAAGGCATGGCCGAGCCCACGTCAGACCAATTCAGGGGTTTGTTTGTTGAAGAAGCTGCTGTTTCATAACCACGGTGGTCATTTTTATGTTGATGTTGCCTTGCCATACTTCTTTATTGCTGCTGCTGTTGCTGCTGTTGCTGCTGCAAGGTGGTCATTGTCGCAGCTGCTGCGCCGGCACTGCTGCCGCTGCTTCTGCTGCTGCTTGTGCTGCTGCTTTTTCTGCTGCTGTCCTCCCGCTGCTGGTGGTGGTCGCGGCGGCCGCGGCGGGGATGGTGTTGGTGGTGGTGGTGGTGGTGGTGGTGGTGGTGGTGGTGGTGTTGTTGTTGTTCTTTGTGGTGGTAAAATCCTTTCATCTTCTTGTTTTTCATGTTCTTCTTGTCCCATTTGGCTGTGGCGGCGGTTAGATGTAGTAGTGATGGTGGCAGCTGCTTGCGGTTGTCGTTGTAGTTGCGGTTGTGGTGATGACCGTGGCGTTGGTCGTTCTTGTCGGGGTTGTAGTCGTGGTTGTAGGGTGGTGTGGAGAAGCTCTTTTCACTCTTCTTCATTTTGCGCTGCAACTGCGGGACAATGTTGGTCTAGGCACATGCCTTGTGATCGAGCATGTGCATGAAACGTCGCTGGTATCAGTCTCGCCGCTTAGGTCGAACGGGTGCTTCTCAAGTGCTCAGGCTGCAATTTCAAGTCAGAGACCTTGAGAAACATGATAGCCGTACCTGAAAAAGGCTTTAGATCTATCAATAGCTGCCTGAACTTGCCACGACTGCCCTTGAACAGCATGATAGAGCGGATGGTGTGGGGTTAAAGGTAGTTAATCTCTTCTGGAAGCGCTTCAGTTCGCTCCCCGAGGATGTGGGTGAGTACCCTATCCAGCGAGCCCTCCGACAATGCTTCATAAGGTGTTCTCTAACTCGTAGCACAGAGCCTTCAGGTGGCTCTCGCATGGCTAATACGGCCGTGCTTGAGAAACTCGAGCTTGGATTGAAACCGCTTCAAAAAGATTCGTGTTGCATGCGCCAGGGCTCCTTACAAGTCTACATTTGCTAGGCTTTTTATCTGCTCTTGTAGGGATGCCATCGTTTTGGAATCCAAATTCACCGTCAAGGCCTTGATTATTACAAGATTTCGCAGTTACTGTAGCTGTCATTTCGTACCATATGATTGTGATTTCGTGCAAGACTCGTTGCCTCTTGATTTGAGAAAACTTTGTGCAAACGTGTTGACAGAGTGACGAAATCAGAGCACCAAGTGACAATTCCAGTGACATAGAGCGTTTTTGAATGCCCTCCTTACAGTAAGTGACACGGCTTGCTGACACTCCTTTGGTACCAAGTGACAATCCCATTGTACGAAGTGACAGTTACAGTATGAATGAACATTTCACCAGCTCAACAAAGTCTACGCTACATTGTCTCTTGCCGATAATCTCAGTTAGCAGGTGACAACCTGAGCTTTAAGCCTGCGTAGAAAAGCTACACACAGGAGAGCATGTATTGACGGCTCTTCCCTGATGTTTGATGCTTGGAGTGCGTTCCACAATGTATACTGTGCATGGTGGAATCAAGTGGTTATTCGAACTGAGCTTGTTTTTCTTTGGATCCCGTGCGCAACACGCATCATACGCTTTGCTTGCAGTGTCACTATCAATACCGTCATGTCTGATCTCAAAAAGCGAGGCCATGGACATAGTAAAGTCTCTTCATGCAGCATGTGCCAGCAAGAAGCTCGCCTCGCAGAATCTCGCAGCCGCGACCGGATGAGTTTCCTATTTTCTCAGCAAGCCCTGCGTGCAGCAGCTTGCTCAGGGAGCCCCGGCCACTTACCAACCGCATCCAGCTGCCTTCCGGTGCAGGCTAAATACTTGGACTTTTGCCCTGTCGCCGGCTTTCTTGTGCCTTTGCCGTCCTGGATTTTGGCTTGCCGAGCAGCGTTCCGCTCTGGGTCGTCTGATTGCCAGACACGGACAGACACACAATTAGGATCGTGGGCAGAGCTCGCGTCATCGCTGCGGCAGCAGGCCCTGCCCCACCCTGTCGCGAAGAAGAGACAATCTGCCTGCCCAGCACGGTGTCGTCCTTCTTGGGCTGCCGTTGGAGATCGCGCTTGGCGGTTGCTGGAGCTCTGAGGCAGCGCAGTTGGAGCGCACTTCACAAAAATCCTGGCCCACATCGCCGCTTTTCCTCCACGACGGCGCGGAAGCAGTATATCGCGTATATGTGTCTCGCTGGTCACCGCTCTTTCCCTTGCCCTGGCCTGTGCTGTTGCGTTCAGCCTTATTTCCTTCCCGCCTAGCAGAACAGCCAGAGTACAGCCAGCGTCGCTGGTCATATTTTGATAGACTCCCAGTATGCCTGGTTGCCTCTGCTGAAGTGACCCCTTTTAACCAGTCATGCCATCTCCATGGCATATGCCCGGGCGCACGAAAGGGCTGTCTGGACGACCTTCCGAGATTTCTTCGGTGGCATAGATGCCGCCGATGCCAGCTGCGTGTGACAAGTTGCTGTGCTGGGAGGCCAGTGTGTGTTCTGCCGAAGTAGGACCCTGGCCTGCCCTGAAACCCTCGAATCAGGAGGCAGTGACGTCGCGAAGAAAAGGATGAAGCGATTGCCCTTTTAGCAAGCGCTCCTAAAAACGTGCCAGAATGCATAATCCCCCTAAGCTACCGCCGCCGTGCCGATCTCGTGATCCATGGAATGGTCACCCATAGGATCCCATGAGGTTGCGCTGTCTTGACAGGTCGGCCACCCGCAGCCGGGCTGTGTTGAGTTCGACGTCGCCCTTCTGCTGGCGAACGCCGCAAAGCTCACCGCCTATCCTGAACGCACGTGCGGTGGGCTGCTAGAACTATTGCTCTTGGGATCCGATGGGCAAATGGGACGCCGGGGGCACAGCACCTCGTCCAAACGTGCGCGCTTGCGCGCAAAGCGCGCCTCAGGCTGTGCGGGGTGCATCACTTGACTCTCACGGAAGGTATC
>CAJNIZ010011549.1:0-10179 GCA_905231905.1 Symbiodinium pilosum | reverse complement strand
TATTCCATTTTAAGTAAAGTGTAGTAGGCTCCAGGGGTGGGGGGGGGCGGCTAGTAGTAGTAGTAGTAGTAGTAATAGTAGTAGTGTGGCAGTAGCAATAGTAGCAGTAGTGACCGGCGACGCCTGACACTTACGTGGGCGGAAAAAGGTTCACGAAAAAAATGGAGCCCCCCACCGTCCCCCTATACCTTGAACCCTCAACACGTAGTTCTTGAGGCTGTATTTCGGGCATCATCAGAAATCCAGCTAGCAAAGAAAACAAAAAGAGGTCGAATCGAAAGTCAATGATGCAAACAGGGGATCCGACAGCGCGGCAAGCGGGCGTTTTCGTGCGCCGCGGAGACTCAGCACGCGCTCGCGCGGCGAGGGACACCTCTCCAGAAGGAAAAGGCGTGAGAAATAAAAATAATAGCCTTAAAAGATAAGTAGCCCTTGGGCCCACACCCATTACCGTGCAGTCACTTTTGCTGACCATTTTTTCGAAATGATGAAAACCGAACTTCTCAAATCGCGTTCAACCGTGTGGTAAAACGCGCGATTCCAACATAATCGCCACAGTCTTCAATGGATTGGGGCGTTTTTTCACAGCACATTTCGCCACACGTTTGAACGTTTTCTGCCCGAAAGCCGTTTTGGGAAATGACATGTGCTCAGTTCGGCAACTTTTTGACCAGCTCGGTACACGAACCCACGTTTGGATTTCACGCGGGTGTACACACGCGATTCGGCAGTTTTGTGACCAGAAAAAAAAGGCACCGCCAACGCCTGGAGTTGGCAGGTTGGCAAAGAATTCCTTGGCTGCCATTGTTGGCTCATCAAGGTCAGACAAAAAACCGCGACGACAGTGACAGAATACAAGTTTCCTCGCCTCGTTTTTTGGCAGACTACAAAAAGTCTTGCACATGTGATCAGCAGATTGTACCATCATACGAAGGAAGGTCGGTTACATGCAGTTGCGAACGTGTCCTGATAGTTTTGGCAATCGCAAGCAATGCCTTGCTGAGACCACGAAGTGCTGGGCGCAAGCAGCGCTCGACGCTGTCACACCACGCGCATTCCCCCAAATAGCATGTAGATTGGGGCAATGCTGGGGGCAACGACTTACGTCTATTTACAACTGTAATCCGTGCGCTTGAAAAAAGGGGCGCCCCCCCCCCCCTATATTAATGGAAAAGCCTCATTATTTCAGGTGGCCCAAATGCCAGAAGGAGATTTCAATTCTCAACAACGTCCACGGAAACCCCGATTGGGGTCCCAGGAAAATCAACATAGATTCAATTACAATCCAATTAAATCTTGCTGAAATAAAAGAAGCTCAATATAAATCTCATCAAAATCCATTCAAATATGATTCGGCTCCGACTAAAATCAATATGCCATTCAAAGCTGACTGGATTCCAGTTAAAACCAATATACACCCAAGTAAAATCCATCGAAATATGATTGGGCCCCACTTAATGTTTGTCCGTATACATCCAATTAAAATCAATTGACATCTGATTGGATTCCATTAGAAATCAATATAAACGTGACGAACATCCGTTGAAATATGATTGGTTTAAAAAATCCTATGAACATTGATACGGAACTGGTCAGGAAATTTTCTGTTGTTTTGGGAAGTTTTCCTTGCAATCCATGCAGCAGCACCTGCAAGGGGTAGCTCAGGAAGCAATGTTTGGCCCTGAAATTGTTAATATATTTTGGTAAGCAAATCCTGTTTGCGGGCCCTCGTTGAGGTCTACAGTTCATAGGTCCTCACAACTTTTCTAGAGCTACAGAACAGGTTTGCGGTGCAAGTTGAAGTTCTAGAGCTTAACAGGCTTAACACATAGCTGGACCCTATTTTTTGAGAGATTGGGGATGATTTTCTTCCAATCCAGATGGTTTTCAGCCCAAAAACTGCCTCTGCCAAGAACGTAGTCATCGGCCTTCATTTCGGCCCGATGAATTTTTCTTTGAATCTAAGTGGTTTTATTAAGCAAGAGCACAGATTACATCGTATCCCATGTTTGCAGCATACTTTACCAGGAGCAAAACCAACATATGGTTCACACATGCATTTCACACCAAAATGTACGTACTGGTTCGCTGACTTGTTGCAGCCATGAAGTGGCAGGCCAAGTAAATGACATGCCGAAAAGACTTCGCCAAGTTGCCCGGCAGTGCGCACGTGTTTTTTGTTCAATGCATGCTATCTTTTCAAATTGAGGTGCCACCTTCATGGAATTCCAGGTTTGGTTCTTGGAAAAAGCAGAGGCGTGGAGTGCTTGGTTTGGAGTTCGACCCCTGCCCTGGTAAACGTGGACCCTGCTGGACATGCCAAGGCTGGACACGGACCACTGGCAGCTGCAGCAGCCTAAGCAGTTTTAGGGTTGCAGCGCCAGCCATGATGTGCGCGTTGTGCTGTAGCCTCGAGTGAAGGGGCTGGAACTTGGGCTGGTTGGGCCTCGCCTGAGCCCATGGCCTATGGCGAAAGTTCCGCCAGTTCCGCCAACTAATGGTGGGCAACGTCATGTGCAGGCGCGGCCGTTGAAGGTGAAGGAGTCAGGTTTCCCAACGTTGCAAGCTCAATTTTTCGGAGGCCTGTATTGCGGGCTGCGCCTCCCACTTCATCCCACGGTATTGCTTGAGGCGCTCAACATTTGTCGAGTTACTGCCGGTTCGTGAAACCTCCTGGTGAATCAAACTGGAAGCAGCCCATTGCAAGACCGAGCATGTAAACAATGACGAGTAATGCAAATAGTCGCTCACATTCTGCGTGTTGACAGCGGTCATCAGCGATAGTTGCCGGATGCCGCAAAATCACGCATGCTCCGGCTCAAGCTCCACCTGAGAACGTGGTTCAGTTATGCGCTTCATCGGATGCCCACGCAAGAAGATAACACCAACATCACATTCAGGCACTGATTGGGTGCATCATGTTAGTGTATCAGGCAGGAAAACCAAAGCTGCTTCGAAGCACTGAACTTCAAAGCAGCTCATTTTGCAGCTTCTACGCAAAGCTGTTAAACCCTTTTTGCCCTTGGGACCAGACATGCCAGAACAGTTTAGTGCGCATCATGAAGCGTCCGGTTTTCACTGGTCCTGGAAGTTAGAAACGGCCAAAGGCAAAGGTGGAGCCCGCGTTTGATGGACAGGGGGATGCGCCATCACCGAAGAGCACAGAAGCTTCCTCATCTCAAGAGATGATATCTTCACAGAGCACGTCATCCTCTTCGGGATCGACGTGCGTTAAGCCAGTGCACCAGGAGTACCAGGAATCACGGCGAGTGGAAAGGTTAGCCCAACCAATCTCAGGGTCAAAGTGCGTTGAGCAAGCGAAGGAGGAGTGCCAGGAAGCACGGCAAGTGGGAGGGTTGGCCCAACCAGTCTCTAGGTCAAAGTGCGTTGAGCAAGAACAGGAGGAGTGCCCGGAAGCACAGCAAGTGGGAGGGTTGGCCCAACCAGTCTCCAGCTCGGAAGCTGAGACTATTCCCGGCCACGCTGTCTTTCGGCCCTCGTTGTTCTGGCGAGAGTCCGCAGGTGGAATCCTCAAATTAATTCGTTCGGGGCAGTTGCCGTCGTACGCTGCAAAACTCCAAGACCACATCGGCGACCCTGAAGAAAAATGGCCAGGGCTTGACTCGAAGACTGCCCTCAGTTTCTTCATGGGCCGATACACAAACTTGCCCACGGCGACGGGCCAATGCCAGTGGCAGTATGAGTGCATCGAAAGCAACGGCTGGTACATGTCCACTTTGGTCATCCCAGCCTTTTTCGGGCGGCGCTTCAACAGTTCCTGGACTAGGACTATGCAATGGGCAGAGGAGGATGCACGCCAAGTCTTCAAGGCTGATTTGCAGGTGTTGGAGATTCTGCGAAAGCTTCCCCCGCCGATGCAAAAGATTCGGGACCGTGCTTCACTCGACAAGGACCAGAAGAAGGTTATCAGAGAAATGGGCTACAACACCACAACCGTCCAGTCTCAAATATGGACATCAGTTTATAGCGGTTTCAAGCAACTAGGCTGTCGCACGGCTGCTTGGGATGCAGAGGTTTCACAAGAGCGCAGAGCTCGACCGCATGCAAAAGACCGAGTTACATAGGATGAGCTATGATACCATCATTGGCCAGAGGCACAGCTGGTGAAACTGCAATTGTTTGTCAAGACATTGAACTGCAGGACTGCGGAATGGCCATGGACACTGAGTTGAGCTCGTTGCAGGTTGCAAGATGCGCGGTTATTGAGCCAAGTTATCCCTGGAGGCGCCCTACATTGCAAAAGGCCCCAAAATACTGAACCTTGCTTGTGTTTACGAGATGTTTGCTTGGCTGTTTGAAGTTCAAATGGAGGTCAACATTCCCATGACTGAGCCCAACAAGGATGATGAAGGCTGAGATTCTCTGCGGGCCAGGGTGTCTCTTTCAAGGCTTGCCCGGCCGTCCAAAATCGCCAAACTATATATCCGTGTCGGTGCGTCTTTTGAAGATGTGCTCGTATGGGGATGGAATCTTTACTGTCTTTGTTTTGGCGGGGATGCTGCTAGCGATATCTGGAGCGACCCGGCAAGAGCCTTATAATGTATAACCTTCAGTCACTGATACAGTTCTAGACAACACAGGAAGGGAAGGGTCCTGTCAAGTTTTCACTATGCCAGAAGATTCAAGAGTACGGCGATTCATTAGTTATAGTTCTTCATGAAGCTGCTTCCAACTGAAAGCCCTCATAGAGAGCTCATCCGTCTGCTTCCCGGCAAATGGTGGAAGAGATGAAAAAGATCCCTGGCCGACATGGCTGAGGTGGGGAATGTCCACGAATCCATCATGCGGAAGTGGAACAGTGGAATGCTACAGAACAAAGCTTACACCGACATGCCGTGGGATAACTAGATGTCGGGCTGGGAAGCCAAGACCTAATTGCCAAGTCTATGGTCAATCAAAAACCGGAACCTGGAAGACTCTCATCCCCTGCATCAGGACAGACAGAGAGCTAACCTTGCGGGAACAAAGGCTTCGTCAAAAACAGTTGCTTTTTGGAGGAGAGAATGAGCAACCGGGATCTGATAAGGCTTGACCGCATGAAGAGTATATCCCGGCCACCGAGTAGATCCACGCAGGTATGTTCCATAATTTGCCATTTTTCGCATGTAACCAAAACGGTGGCCTCCCCGCTGCCAAACCCGGGCTCAGTGACAAGCCATCCAGCGTCCTCGACGTATGTATTTCTCTATGTGACCCTTCTGGCCTGTAACCATTAAACTACAAACTGGGGACGCGGAAAGCAAACTTTCCCCATCATCCCGGCCATCAATGACAAGCGTGTGGCTTCCAAAGTCTCAGCAGCAGCCCAAGCATTTTGAACGTTTGTATGCAGAGGCGGCCGCCTGGCCTGCAGTAGCTAGCATCATCAGCATCAAGAATGGTCCAATTTTTTGCTCACGGAAGCCAGGGTAAAATCTTGTTTGGACGGCCTGCTTCCCTCTCAGACATTCCGTGCAGATAGCTCAAGCAGGGAGATGTGAATTTGCATGTTTGGTTTCACGAGTTCCAAACACGGCTAAATGTTGAGTTTTCCAAAGGTTTCAACTTCCATTTCCATCATGTTCCTGTTTGGATGTTGACAGCTGCTTGGCGGCACTCCTCTGCTTCTGCTGAAAAGGATGGCTCATGATCACTCTGCCTTGGCAAGATTGCGACCTACGTAGCTTGTTGCTCTGCCGCAAATTCGATGCCATCCGTTGAGTTTGCCCTGGAGAGACGTGCACCAAGAGGTCTCGACTCCTGTCCCAGCCCCTGGTGTGGCGTATAGAATACATCATCCCAATTCAATCCCGTCCCTTATTCAATCCCGTCCCTTATCATTGCTATATTCCCTCCGCCTGCTCCCCGTCAAGCAGTCCCTGAAACCCTGAACTGTGTATCCTGAACCGTGAACCTCCTGGGAGGCCTCGCTCAGGTTCCGTCAGAACCAGGCCAGCATCGTTCAAGGGATTTGTTTCCATACTTTCCACCATGATTTTTGGAGAGGCGCCTTAATCATAACAACGTGTCTACTTCTACTTGGATGTCTTGAGTACGAACCCCAAGATTCTTTGAACTTCCGTGTGACGTTCATATCTCCGTGGCTGAGTCTATCGGTAGTTCATGCTTGCTGCTTTTCTGGTTCTCACTTTGCCGCTAGATTCACTAGCTGCCGTCTTGTCTCAATCCGACTCTTTTTGACCGACACCCCAAACCGTAAGCCCCATACGTTCTTCCTGCCCAGACGGCGGATAGGGCCACACGTCTGGCGGAGCGGCCCTCAGACATCAGGGCTGAATCTACAGATGCATTTTAAAGTTTGGGGCCGGGTAACATTTTCAAATCTGTTGCACCGACAGGCTTTCCAGAAGAAGCTGTTTGCTCTGCGGGTCAATACCAAAAAGTCCTGCCCCAAGTCATCCTCAGCCTTGTTAGACTCCTCCCAGCTTGCAGCGGGCATTGCCTAGAAGGAACGAGCACTGTCGCTCCTTGTAGGTCATCCAGGCAAAAGCTTTGGACTTGAACTCGACATCCTTTTGGTAGGCGCAGGAGCGGCGGATATGCATCTAGCCTTCGTCTTTGGTGCTGCTCCTACCGGCAATTTGGAGCTGGTGCAGCTCTTAGCAGAAAAGGCCAATTTAGACGCAGCTTGATTGGCAGGTGTTTGGAGCATGCTGTTTTTTTGTTTTTGCTGAGGTTCATTTGGAGTTTGTGTCGGTGGCATGTGGTACAATGACACACACACACACAGAGCATACATTGAATAGCTGCAGGAGAAAGCCAACTGCAATGGAAGTACTACTACTGCAATTCTGCAGACCTTTCTCATGGGTACACGGAAGGGTTGGCAGAACGCGTTGCAGCCCAAGCGTCCGCCACACCCATGCCCCAATCATGGACTGCCGGGCCCGGTCGGTGTTCTGATTGCCAAGCGGGGTCGCGCCCAGAGGGTAAAGCTTTGCTACAGAGCAGGCCAGTGACTCAAACTCAGACTTTGGAGCAGCCTTGCACAACTACCCAGAAAATGTGAACCATCTGGAGGTTGCTCAGTTGCTTCTGATTGCCAGGGCTGATCTCACATCCCTTTCTTCTGCGGGGGGACGCTGGGCACGCATTAGATCTGGTGAAAAGCGATGGATCCCGAGTGGCGGGCAGAAAAGCGCCAGGTCTAAAGACCTCGCGGAGCGTTGATGCTACCATTGCTCACCTGGCAAGTTCGGACGGAGAAAAAGTGGTCGCTGGCGCCGTCATGAGTTGTTGCCTCATAGAGAAGCTCAAAAAGTTAAGAGAATTTGGCACGTCTGCCGCAATTCTGGGCCAGGAAATTTTTCCAGGTGGTTGCAGACGACTGTGCGGACCAGTCAGAGCTGAGGTGATTGCGTTGCGCCATCTTCAGATCACATGAACTGCGCGCAGTACAGACTCAGAGTAGATGGTTTGAGACCAGCCGCCGTTCGTGTGGCACACGCGTGTTACAATGGGATGCAATGTCCGGAGCTTCCACTTACATTTGATTTCAATTGCAAGTTAGATCGGGACAAGATGAAGAATCAGAGTTGCAGGTTCATCAAAAATGTGCTGCCTCATCCCTGGAACACACCTATGGTATCCTACAATCTTTTTAGGATTTTTTGTTGCGCTGCCAAGTAACACCATGTCCTCCTGGGTTGCAGTGGTGGAGTGTGGCGGCAACAGGCCACTTGCGCGTCGGGGGGTGGATATATCTGCAACCCATCGCGTTCTGTTCGGCATGTAGACATGCGATGACATGCATTGGCAACTGGTATATCAGAAAATGCCGGCAGCTTCAGGATAAGTACCTCATACTAAGATTGCTGTAGCGTGCTCAGGGTGTTGCAAGGACATCGCGCACATACACGGCAGACAAGAAAATGATGGCTGCCTTGCCTGGGTGTCTCTGTGACATGCCTTGCTATATCCTGCTTCAAGATTATTGATCGTTTTTCGTCTAGTTTGTTGAGTCTGAGGTCTAATCACCCTGGATTTCTTGGCCGACGAATATCTGAGCCGGTGGAAGAGTAGTCAAGCGGTCCGTCCTCCAAAAATGACATTGCGCTGCCTGCTCGGCCCGGAGGAGGTCCATGGTCTGGGCCCACGATCATGTTGCTCACGCAGGTACCCTTTTCCGCTTCCTGCACTTGCCATGCTGCACCGCAACCGCTCGCTCCGTGATGCTCTCTCATCTATAGTTCTCAAATAAATTCGAAGTCTCGCTAGCCTTTGCAGGGTGTATTCATCTGGCTGTAGTCTATGGCGCTCGACATGGCGCCGTGGCAGCAGCCCCGGTTTCCAGGTGTTTTGCAGATCTTTGGCTGTGCGGCAGGCGCTTCGTTGGCTGATTCTAGTGCTCCGGAAAGTCGAGCAATGAAGCTGGACTCTTAAGGAACCATGCTGCTGGCTACAACTGTGGCTTGGAGCAGATTCTTGGCTGCCAACTGCTCATTAAGTCTAATGAATTATCGCGCCCATGCTGGGCAAAGGAGCAGCCGCCACACACTGTGACTTGCAACATCTCCAGGTGCTGGGGCGCGGCTGGCACCACGATTCTTGGCTTGCACGTTCAGAACTGCGTTGCTTGTTTTCAGGGGCTTCGAAGGCAGCAGGTGCTGCATGTTGATTCGTGATGGCCGGCCGAAGGTACACACCTTGCACCAACGAGTCGGGCCTCATGATGAAGCTTGGATTCGCAACGGAGGACGCCGTGTTATCTGCTTGCTGCGGCAGTGAGTGTAGTTGCAGGCTCACGGATTCATCTCCACCACCAAGGTACGCCTTTCCTGTGCATGCGATCCCTTCCGAAGCATATTGGGTGCCGCCCCTTGGCTGGCAGATCAGTGTGGTACCTGCAGGCCAATGAAGGTGGTGGGGTTGCAGCTGCTGCAGGCTTCAGCGCATTTCAGGTACAACAATCCTGCCAACAGCCATTGGGGTTCCGAAGCGTATTGGGTGCAGCCCCTTGGCTGGCAGATCAGTGTAGCACATGCAGGCCAATGTAGGTGGGGGGGGTTGCAGCTGCTGCAGACTTCAGCACGTTTCAGGCACAATCCTGCCAACAGCCATTGGAGTTCGGAAGCGTATTGGGTGCAGCCCCTTGGCTGGCAGATCAGTGTAGTACATGCAGGCCAATGTAGGTGGGGGGGTTGCAGCTGCTGCAGACTTCAGCGCATTTCAGGTACAACAATCCTGCCAACAGCCATTGGGGTTCGGAAGCGTATTGGGTGCAGCCCCTTGGCTGGCAGATCAGTGTAGTACATGCAGGCCAATGTAGGTGGGGAGGGGTTGCAGCTGCTTGCCGCCCAGCAGGCGATGCGAGCAAGACGGCCGCGAGGAGCTGGAACAAAGGTGTCTTGGCGGTAGAATGCCATGCGCCAGGCCATGCTTGTGTAGCTCCAACTTGGCTGCTGGGTCCAGCAAAGCCACATGCAGCTTGCGTCTTGTTCCGAGGTGCAAGGTAGCGGAGGAAGAAGCTGCAGAGGCATTCTGGGAGGGACGTGTCCTTCAGACTTACAGTAACTAGCTTTGACGCAACCAGGTTTTCATAGAAAGACCAGTCAATACCAGTCATAGGAAATCACAGAGTGAGTTCCGGTCATTCCATTCAGTTGCGCTTGCGTTTTCATAAACGTTCGGGTGAGGACCATGCTCGTTGTATATGGACGTGGTCAGGGTTGATCTGAGTTGATCTACACGCTCGTATGGTCGAGGACATTGTGAGTGAAAGTCGCAAAGCCAAATTTCACGGTGTGAGATTGGCAATTCGGGTCAAGCACAGGGAGCTGGGGGCAGGGTTGTTCGCGGACAGTTCGAGACGTGTTCTACGTCATCCGTACTAGTCACTTTCAGAAAATCGTCATTGATGAATTTGAAAGCCTGCATCTCGCGTGTTCACGAGTGGTTCTGCCATGCTCGTACGAAGGGCTTGTCTGTAGTGTGTACGGCTTCGCTTTCTATCATGCTCTAAATCCAGCAATCTGGTGTAGAGCTCGCTGGAAATGTCAGGCGTGAGCTGCAATTGCAAGAGGGTCAGAATGGATTCTCGTCTAAGCTTTCTCCACGAATTATGGAAGATAGGGCTCTGCAGAGTGAGATCTGCACTGTTCCTGCATCAGGGCAAGAAAGCTCTGGATGAGATAGCTCGGAGGCACCTGTTTCAATGCT
>CAJNIZ010011547.1:92184-102603 GCA_905231905.1 Symbiodinium pilosum | reverse complement strand
TTTCACCTTCTCCGTTACTGAAACCATCCAACACGCCACAGGTCAGCGGATTGAGAAACACTGTGGGCGATATTAGAAGTTTTTTACTACAGGTCATACAGATCCAAACCCGTGTGACTGGTACAGCTGCTGCAATGACCTAAACCTTAAATCCTTATTTTCCAAAACCCTCGACCCTGTACCACACCATAGACGCCTAAACTCCCCAAATTTCATCACCCTAACCCACACCCTCCTAACCCCCTCTTCCCCCAAATCCATCCAAACCTGCAGGGTTTCGGATCTGGTGCTGGCCGAGGACACTGGGTGTTTAGGGCTTAGGATCTATAGGGTTTAGGGCTTAGGGTCTACGGGGTTTAGGGCTGAGAGCCTAGGGCTTGGGGCCTACGGTTTAGGTAGGGGATTCGCACTTTGGGGATTGGTTGTCTCGATTCGGGTCGGTTTAGCTGATACTCTTTAGGCATTCGGGTGAAGTGTTTTAAAAGAATTATGGTCTGGGGTCTGGATTTTCGACGATTTCATTGGAGTATAGGGTTTGGAGATGGATTCAAGGTATAGTTAAGGGTAAGGGGCTTTGGATTGGGGTTAGTTGTAGGGGCAAGCATTGGAGCTTAGGGTTCAGATCGGGTTAAGGGGTTCGGGTCTCGGGGTCGAGGCTGTGTGGCTTTAAGGCTTACTGCAAGCTTGGGTCAGAGGTGCTTTCAGCATGGGAGCTCAAACGCTGTCTGCCGATTGTTTGGGAACAGTCGTTTACGCAAACTCCCATAGCAGGACAGAACATAAGAAACATAACACGGTGAAAAATACAGCAGAGCACTGCTTTGGGCAAACCTGACCGGCTTCCATATAGGACACCCATATTGAGTTCAGTGGTAGCCAAGACACAGACTATGACCAATTAATACTCTATCCATCTTATGCTGGTGGGAGCGGATGGGTGTTGGAGTCTGGGTTGCAGTGGCAGAGGTGGCGGTGGCGCCGGCGGTTGTTGTGGCTTCTGTTTTTGCTGATAGGTGGGAGGACTGGATTTTGTTGGCTCTTGTTTCGAGCTAAGTAATAACATGCTGGCGAGTGTGCATTCGCACTCACGTGCCAGGAAAATTACACTTCATACGATACACGCCGCATACTGATAGAATCCAAATGCGTTTGGAAGTCCTCTGAACTACGCTACACCAATGCCATAATCAGACTAGTCCGTCTAGTCCACCCTAGATCTTATTATCCAGGAAACCTTCTAGCGGGCTCCCAATAAGGGTGGCCCATGATCACGAACTACCCAAGCATGAGACGCTGCCTATGTCAGATCTTAAAAGATCCTAGTAAGCCTCGAGCGTCGGGATTGGGGTGCCTAAGGAGTAGAGTTTCGAGTGGAACAAGGCCGTATATTTATATTTTCACGGGAGCAACATGGGTGATCACTCAGTTTGGGTCCCTAAGCCCTAAACCCCAAGCCCTAAACCCTAAACCCCAAACCCAAAACCCTAAACCCTAAGCCATAAACCCTAAACCTAGCGCTGTGGAGAAAAGGTCCGAAAAAGGAAAAACAACGCTAAACCCTAGGCATGGCGTCCCGGACTTGCCATGAAACAAGAAGTGGAAAACATGGTTGGCAAGAACATGGCCGCTTTCTGCGTTCCGCATATAGTACCGCCCAGTATTATTTAGTGCACCTAAAGGAGGACCATTGTTTTGACCCCCCACCCCCTGTACATCGGCTTATGTACCAGGACCCTCCTTGTACCCTTAATTGGGGATATATAGTCCCTAATAGTAGGTACTTAGGCCCTAATAGAGGGTAGGAGGAGGGTCTAGGTAGGTGTGCTTAACACTCCGAGGCTGGCATTTTCATCACAAGCAATTTCTTAGTGGGGGTTCGTGCGGAATGAGAGAATACAGTATACAGGGATTCTCTAAACGTTATATGCCCTTATTCCCTACTAACCCCCAGTCAGATCTGAAAAGTTGTTGTTTGGGGATTGAGATACCGCGTTTGAAGAGCCACCATTGGCAGCTTTTCCCTGTTGGCTATTGAGAAGGTGGGTTTGGACCAATGGCCACATCCAGAAACGGGGGGGGGTGGGCGACGCATTCTTATCTAACGTATTCAGTAGTACGCTACGCAAAATTGCTGTAACTCAGTCTTTTCTACCCATACTTTTGGGGGGAGCTAAGGAGCTAGGGATACTCTATATTAATATAAGAAGGGGAGCTAAAGAGCCCAGGAATCTCCAAACCCCAAACCCTAAACCCTAAACCCTAAACCCTTTTGAACTTGTCCCCCTTCAAGGGTGTCTTCTCTCAGCAGCCGGGATTGGGTTTCAGTGAGCCGCAGCCTTGCGCGCAACTGCCCGGCGCCCTTCAATGTTGACATCAGTCTTTAGACCCCTCCAGGTGGACATATGGTTATTGCTTGAACGTTCAGATTTGTTATTTCAAACTTTTCCTTGAGATTCACGAGTTTACTGCTGGGGGGTGGCTTTTTTACAGCTCTTCGCGTGCCACATACATCTCCGTCGTATCAAGCAACAAGCGCGTAACTTAAACGCCGGGTTGGATATCGTGTCACCATTCATTCTACCTTAGGGGCTATGCAGGGGTCTAATTGTAAACATTGCCGCGGTGCCAGCAGCACACATACCAAAATTTGTGGACTTGTGGAAGCCTCACAGATATTTTGCCTCCATAGCGCTTAATCACGCGCATCACGGTTCGCAGAAAGTGCAGTCCAAGTACCACTGCGCTTTGACATTTTTTGCTATGAGCGGATCGATTTCAGCTGGTGTTGATACGTCAGGCTGTGATGGGCTTAACGTTACACACTTCGCACCAGGTTTTTCACGGTATGTGCAGCCAAGTATTACTGTACGCTTGCAAAACTTTTACCATGGCCTGCATGAAGACAGCAGTTGTTGATATGTTTGGAACGGCTGCTTTTGGTTATGTTACCGGCTGGTGCTTCGCCGAAATGCTATGGTCCCTGGCTCATGTATGCATGGTACACGTTATCTGCAAGTTACGATTGTAGGATCCCTGACTGGTTCACAAGAATTAAGCATGTCCTTCATTGTAATCAAGATTTGCCCGGCAATCTTTTCGGTTTTCAGAAGGCTGTGTTTGTTGGACAACTTAGACAGAGTTACGAGGCTTTTTTTGGGGGGTGCGTTTGCAGTTTTTAAGGGTGATTTCGGGCAAGTACAGAGAATTGTTAAGGTATTCACAAATTATATACGTGTAGCTTTGCGTCAGTACACAAATCTTTGACGAGCTTCTGCAAATTACGGGCCCGGCAAAGTGTCAAGCTGGCCATGTTGGTGTTCGCTGCTGATTTACAAGCCCAAGCGCAGGTGCGTGACCGGAAGTGCAAGCAAGCAAAGACAACGCATGCACGTCTTTTTATGGCATGACCCCTAAAACTCTTCGACAAATCGCTGCGGCCATTTGCTGGCAAGCACTCAGCCAGATGATCTTGAGCGAAGTTGTTTGCACTTGTCAAATGCATGGCGACGTTCGGGGTTAAACCATGAAGCTTGACCATGCCTTGCCGTGCAGGTTTTTTCCCTGATCGAAGAGCGACATCTTCATCTGGAGGCAAGGTGGCTGACCCCCAGCAGTGTATGTTGTTGCGAAAAGCGTCTGTTTGCGTGGTTGGCTGGTCAACATGTGGAGGCATTTCGAAATGGACGTTTTTTTGCGACTTCGTGACGCAACTTGCTTTTGGTTTTGTATTCTTTGCGGTCATATGTCCCTTCACGGTCCTCAAGCTTGCAGCGGGGCCATCCTCTGTGGGAGTATCACAAGGTTTGGACCCCTCACGTAAATATCCCTTGCAAATCCGGCACTTCCGCACAGATGAGACCCGATAGTACATCAATAAGCTTTTTGTTGCAGCGCTAGCTAGAAATGATTAAGGCAGACTGGAGATGCGGAGAAATGTTATTACACTAGTAATGCCCGACGCAATGGAAGCTCATAATTCAGGGGAAACACCGGCAGCCGTCCTTCACAGCTTTGCAACATTGAGTTGTTTTCGGAACGGTGAATCCACTTCACGTTTGTCCGATCGCAAGAAACATTGGTGGAACAAGTTGAGTCTGACAGTCTGACAGATTCGAACGAAAGAACTCTTCCGATGCACACACAATAGTGCAAGCCTTAGAATCCATGCGTTAAAAGTGGCATGCAGACATGATAACGTTCATTCTGGGACGTGATTTTTTTGGAGATTGCGATTCTGCGAAACGACTACAGGCTCACCGCTTTAAAATGCCAAAATATGTGCAGCTCTCATGAAGGCCACACAGCTGTACGAACAGTAGCTTATAACTTACAACCCATGTCCCGTGTCGCGAAATCTTGTGGAGCACTTCATGCTTGTTTGTGTACGGAGCTTCCGCTACAGATGAGCTGTGAACTAAGTTCCTGAAAGGGGGGTTATATAAGGAATTATACAAGGGACCCTAACTCCTAAACCCGAAACCCCGAACCATAATAAACCACAAAGCCTACACCCTAAATGATAGGGGTTACAAACTGGGGGATATTAGGATTTGAGATTATGGCTACAGATGATGTCGAGGAGCGAGGTGAAACCCTCCCTAAACGGGGGATATCGGCATTATATAGTCCCCTTATTTAGGGCTTAGGGTTTAGGGTTTATTCTAAGGGTCCAAGTATTCAAATAGTAGATAATTTGGGACCAAATGGGTTCCTACATAGGTAACTTGGCCCTAAAATGCAGACTATTTAGGTACTTGGTCCCTTGTAGTATTAGATATGGCATAGTAGGGTTACGGTTAGACGAAGTTCGGATATCCGCGAAAGCAAGTAGGAATGGAAACCCGTCATAGAAGTAACAGGGAATTTAATCGCTACATTTTCCTGTATTCCCTACGAACGACAAGTAAGGTAAGTGTTTTCTGTCGCAACGTGACTGTTTTTCGTACCCGCAGGTGATACTTCAGCCAAGAAACGAGTCGGGCCCTTGACTTGCCATGTTCTTGTTGATCCCTGGGTGAGGCAGGCCTTTGTATAAAAGGCGTTTTGGGGCAGTGCCCATATATGTTTTGACCCCCAACATGTGCTTCAAAAGACTCTAATCCTCATCATGGGACCTCCCTAAAGCGCAACTGCAATTTTTGCTTACCTCAACACCCCGCCCTCAACCCCTTCTTGCTTTGTTTCCGGAACTGTCTGGAGCCTGCACATGTCCAATAAATCGCAACCCTTGAACATTCCCAGAGGTTTGTTATGTAATTCCTTTTGGGTAGTATAGCATATTTCGTTAGGACAAAACACAACAAACACCAAAGAGAATTGCATCGGAGTTCTGGGATAGCCGCCTTCCAGATGGATGTGAAACTAGTGCCATTAAGCCGAGGCTTCCTTTTGCCACCCTACTTTCTTTTCGGAGACCCTAAACCCTAAACCCTAAATAGTAGTTTCCATTTTCTTCTCCAAAATCCCTACACAACCCCCTATATCCCACTTGAAAGGAGGTAACCCTACAATTTTCACTTATCCGTATACAACCCATTATATCCCCCTTTAAAGGAGGTAACCCTAAAATCTTCCCCGCCCCAACACGCAACTATACCCTGATGCACTCACGTTGGCTTCTTTATTTCAAAAGAGATTGGGAGAAGGGACATGTGAGTTGTAGTCTAAACTCCTAATATCCTCTTTCATGACCCCTATAGTAGTCCCCTAGGTAATCCCCCTTGAAGGAGTTTAGATTGCAGCTCATGTGACACCAACAGATATCAAACAATGCACTCTCAGATTTGGAAAGTTCCCACTTGGCAGTTCCATGAATTTGGCCAATAGCTATAGTCTAAACTCCGTAAAGGGGTTATATAATATGTAGGGTTTAGGGTTTAAATTTCTTAAAAGAGAGATTTGGGGCAGAATAAGTTAGAACATACCTTGCCCAGTTCGGGTAATAATACCACCAGTCAACCCATTAGACGATTATTCCTATACTCCCCCCTACACCGCACCCAATATATCACTACTACTTCCCCATTATGAATACAAGTATAGGAATAACCAATTACCCCANNCCCATCTATATTCTCTAAGGTGGTAGTATTAGCCAAACTGGGCAAGGGGTTCCTACCTTGAGGGCGGCGCCTTGCAAATTACAGCTTATGCCAGAAGGATATTACAAGGAGTTATCAGATCAAACGGTTCAATCCGTGCAGTTGGTACTAGGCACCGCAGTAGTACCTTTTTGCCTTTTTAGTTTGGGGTCTCCTTCAAAAAGGCTGAACATTAGGAAAGGAAAGGGTTTAGGGATTAGCGTCTCACTTCCAGAAGTAAGCTGTGCATCATCAATCCTTATTTCCAGCTTCTCCCACTTCGATGATCCTAAATCCTGAACCCTCCGTCCTAGACCCCGGGCCTATGTCCGATGCATAACGTCCAAAACCCCAAACTTCAGTGTTCAGGGTTTGGGGTTTGGGGTGTAGGGCTACCGAAAACACACATGCTAGCGCAGAAGCCCAAAGATTGGCATCAGGATAGAGATCGGACCAGGTGCATGCTGTTTCAAACGGGCTGCTAGGTTCCCCGGTACATAGTGTTCTCCATTCGGCTTGTGATTTCAGGAAGAAATTACCTAAACCCCTTAAGCCCTAAACCCTAAACCTTGAACTCTGAGTCCTACTTGATTCATCCACCGGCAAAAACCTCAGGGTCCAGTTCGTCGGCGCTGTAGCTCCGGCTCCGATCGATGCAGGACATTTAGGTTTTAGGGTGCAGGGTTTAGGGTTTAGGGAGGTTTCTAGAATTCAAGACTTGTGGGTTGAAGATAGAGCTTCGGACGCGTGGAAGGGCAAGGGGACTTGGCATGTATATTTAGATCTACTAGATGTCTTACAGTCACCCTAAACCCTGAGCCGTAAGCCCTAAACCCAAAACTCCAGGGATATGGGTACCCTAAACCCTAAACTAAAGTTCTTCGGGACCTCAATAGCTTCGAGATGTACTCCTGCAGTAGATGGGTGTCAGAATCTCGTGCCTTGTACGTGGGGATCTCCAGCAATTGCAGCAAGGTTTCTTTTGGGGTTACCTGGGAGCTATATGGGCCGATAGTGAGGGACCTCTATTCTGGAAGTGCCAGTAATATGATAACTTCTAATAGAGAAGCCCAATATAGATAGGGGGATGCAGAGGGACAATGGAAAAGAACATGGAAGCTACTATTTAGGGTTTAGGGTTTAATACGGACCCCCCCTAAGCCCTAAACCCGAAACCCTAAACCCTAAACCGTGTTCGGGGAGACCCCGATATGACCATGGACTTGATGTCCTCGAAACCTCCCAGAATTCCCCAAAGCAGGTTGGCTTCGCGCTTGCTTAGTGGTTTAGGGTTTAGGGTTTAGGGTTTAGGTATTTGCAGCTTTCAATTCACAAAACAGTTTTTGGCTGGTACCTCCAGACAATGGGCCAACCGCAGCTGCAAACTTCTCTGGAAGAGGCTTTTGCGAAGTCTAGTTGTTTAGGATGTACGGGATTTTCAGTCACCAGCTTGTTCTCAATGACGATGATCCTCCGCCCTACTTCGAGATGATTTGAAGACCCTGATTATGAAGGTGGTCTAAATGTGTTGTCTTACACAGTGAAGGGACAACCCTACCAGGACACGCTATTGTCTCAATTGAGGTCTCCTATTTATGGTTATTTGGGATCTCTGGGGGGGTGACGACCCCCCAGATATCAAAGGTGTATAGTTATCAAGTGGGTACTCATAAAGGAGGCCTTTTGGCAGACCTTACATAGCCTCCGCCTGGTACCTACCCACCCAGGGGAGGAACGCTGAGCCCTGAACTCTGATCCCAAGCCCTATGAACCCTAAACCCAAATGAGGATTTAGGGTTTTGGGTAGAGGGCGTCCCTACGCCCTGAACCCTAGATCCCGGCTCCTAAACACGATGAATGATGAAGGAGGCAAGTTTCAGCCCTTTCCGCGGAGCAATGTCTTTGGCCTCAGTGCTTTCAGGGTGTCGTTTTATGACAAAGCGATTGTTGGGCTGACCGTGGATCGAATAGCGGCTGTCCTAGATAGGGATTATCCTAAATTACTGTCAATACGGGGTCCAGTATGGGTTCCTAGTACAATATGGGTACCTAGAGAAATTTCTTCCATTTTGGGAACAGTATTTTGGGCCTACCCCCAGATGTTTGGGCAGAGTACATGGAAGAGGGGAACGTCTGAAGGTAAAGCTGACCTCAGTAGTGCCTGATGATTCCTCTACCAGCAGCTGGCCCACAACGTTGTAATTTCAACATAAGACCCTAAACCCTAAACCCTAAAAACCCTAAACCATTTATGTCTTGTGGTCTTCCCGTTCAGGGTTGTGGGATCTGGTGGCTGCAAGATGTAAAGTTGAGGGGCTGTAGGGATAAAGGTTTAGAGTCCCCTTTAAGTAGATAGAATATGGCTTTGTGTGCATTATCATAAGATCCTCATATGCCCCATGTTCTATGTACTTAAGGGGGGCCTATAAGGGTTTAGGGTTTAGGAACCCAGGTTAGAACCCAACGTGCACGCGGGTTAGGGTGCGGCCTTAAGAGCCACCACAGTCGCTCGTGATCTCTGGAACTAGGCTCCGGCTTCTAGTCCAGGCCGCAAGCCTACGTAAACCCTACTGTAAACCCTAGAGATTATACATGCCTAAGCCCTTAACCAAAGACCCTAATCACCCGGAACCGACCCGAAAACCAAGCCCTAAAAAAGATTACTGCCCCCCAAACCTTTTCCATCCTTATATACCCCTACAACCCCGCCCGCCTATGCGTTAGCAGCGCATTCACGGCCCCCCACCTCCCCCCACCCCCAATGATATAGAGTATGATGAGCCTATGTTTGGGTGTGTTTAGGGTATGTGCCTAGAAGATTCACAGAGGGCTCATGGGTTTCATAGCAGATTTATAAAGGTTCGGTATTCTGAGGGGTTTCTAAAGTCCTGTGGAGTTTCATACGGGGCTCATAGAGATTGAGGAGTTCTAGAGGGCTTATGGAGACGTTTTACCGTTTTAAAAGGTTACAGAGGGTTCATAGCTTATATAGAACATGGAAAAAGGTCAAAGAGTTTTGTAGTGTATTTTTTGAGAGCGATTTAAACCTAAACACAACACGAACCCTAAACTCTAAACGCAACATAAAACCTAAACCCGAAATCCTAGACCCTAAACCCTAAATACTACATCAATCCTACATCCCAGGTGGAGCCCAGAAGATTAGAGCTCGGATTCAAACCTGCCTACAGAGCCGCGCTGGGTCTGGGACGTGCGCGAGGCGGACGCTAATGGCTTGAGGGTTGCTAGACTCGCTGGTGCTCCCTATAGTAGTCCCTATATAATTCCCAATAATAATCCCTATAATCCATTCCCCCATTCCTTCCTAATCACCAAGGAGTAGAGGTCAGGGGGTTTAGGGTCTGAGGTTTCTGGGGCTTACAAGGGGTTTGGGCAATGATATCACCTGCCCTTGCGGGGGTTCAGGTCAGGGGCTTGGAGTTTGGATTTTTTGGGTGGTTAGGGTTTGTTGTTTCAGTTTTGATGGGTTTGGGGTTTTTAATAACAGCTTCATGTATGCAGGCTTTGGTCAGGGTTTCGGGTACTTCGGTATGAGGCAAGGGAGCCCCATATTTTCCAGGCTTAAGGGTTTAGGGTTCAAGGTTTAAGGCTTAGGGTTAGGGTTGAGGGCCCCCTTGAAGTCGTGTTTGCTCAGGGGACTGGGTTTAAAGACTAGGGTTTGTTTGGCCGCAGATAGCTAAAGCCATTTTGCGCACATACTACGGCTCACATGGGACCCAAGGTTCCTTGCAGACGGCCTCCGCAAGCTCCAGGGTTCAGAGCCTATATACTCTAAGGCTCCAAAAATCCTAAATCCTAAACTCTAAACTTTTAAACCCTAAAGCCTAAACCCTATATTCTATGTAGAGAACGAGGGCTGGAAGCTTACAGAGACACGAAACACTACACCCTGCGTACCCCTACGGGTCCAGTACGCAATCTTTATATACCTTGAGACTCTTATACTTTGATTCGTTGTTTAGGCTTTGAGAGTACATGGAAGCCCGAACCTTAAAGCTTAACCCTAAAGGCCCTAAACCCTGAAGTCCATTCCCTAACCCTAAGCCGTTCATGATAAATTCGACGGACTTGGCTGATCTTTTTGTTTTCGAATGTTTTTGTTTGTTCATCTGCGGGACAGACACCCTGGGTGCTTTAACCCTATAAGGCATCAAACCTATAAAGGCGTCTGCGCTCCGCGTTCCCACCCCCCCCCTGGTATCCCCCCCCACCCTTCCCCCCTGATGCTGCAAAAGTGTCAAGAGTCACAGGGATGGGGTCTCTCGGGGTCGCCATCCTCGTAACTGTCATTGTTTTTGACGCTTGAAAGCTGCCTTCC
>CAJNIZ010011547.1:65166-80536 GCA_905231905.1 Symbiodinium pilosum | reverse complement strand
ATTTGGGTCTGCAAGCTGGACTTTTTGAGGCTGAGGTCGCGGCTTGAGCTGCAAAGAAAACCAGTACAGTAACTTTTGGCCTGGGAGACCCTGCGCGGCCCCTTGGAAAGGGGTTTCTGGAGTTCCTGAGTGGGGCAAGGGCCTCCAGCCTCGGCCAGCCCCTAGATGTCTGGAAAAGTCCTGATCCAGAAACCACTCCTGGGAGGCCTCGGGGGAGGCCCCTGGGTGGCCTCTGAAAACCTGAGAAGCTCAACCAAAAAGAAAGATTTGGAGGATGGTGCGGTCCGCCCCAGGGGTCAGGGTCAGACCCTGGCTTCACGCTCCGGGTTTCAAAGCATATTGACCTTCGAAGTAGTGACTAGTTGCATTTGCGGTTTGAAATCAGCTCATGCTCCTATACAGTATCAGTCACCTCGCAAGTTAATGGGAATCACAATAGCCTCCGTGCAGTAATAAACCCCTTTCAGGACACCGAACCCCTTTCAGGACAGTTTTCGTGAGGGGAACTGACCCAAGTTATGCGTGAGGTTATCAACCCCAGATTGCGTTCAGAAATTGTTATGCAGGTGTGAAGCTGGGTTTTGAGAACTGGGGGCCCCGAACTTTGACAAATCATCATTACCACCTACGCCGAGGTAAAGGTAAGGCCTATTGTGGTTTCATTCAACGTCACTCATTGCTGCTTGGGGTTGGGGGTTGAAGTTCCTCTGCGTACCTGCAGCAAGGGGTGAATTCACATGCAGTCCTGCATACATTTACGTTCGGTTTGTCCTTCTCCTAAACCCTAAAACCCTAAAACCCTGGTATTCTTGCTGCAACGGCTGCTAGCCTGAAGCTGGCTACTACTTACCTTCTTGGGACTTAACTTGGACCTTAGACCCTTACCCCTTTTAGATTCCCTTTTCTTTCTATTATCGGTACCGAAGGGTTAACCCTTAGTTGGGGTCCTACGTGCCACGTACTTACTTCAACTTCCACTGCCTCTTGCAACTTCCGCCAGTACTGCCGCACCATTACACCTTCTTCTGTGAGGATGCATCCACCAAGGTGGAAGGTCTTCTGCTCTTAGCTTCAGAAACTTTGCCAAAGAGGTACCTGCCAACATTTCCGTGCAATTTCGGGCTCTCAGGAAAGGATGCTCAACATAAAGAAATATATTGAGATCACGAGCTTGCATGGCTCCAAACTCCAAGAAGGAAGAGTTCAGATCCCTCTACAACAGACTCTACATGGTGGAGCGGCGAGGACGATACTTACAACCTAAGTTACCAACATAATACGAGCTCCGACGAACTTCCACAAATCTCTGTCCGCTCTACATGTAGTTAGTGGACATCGAACCCTGAAACATACACTGTAAGTTGCCAAAGCCCTTCAGGAACCAGCATGCCTACTCCCGAGTTACGCCCGCAGGCCCGCGCCGGTGCGGGCCTTGAAGTTTGGGTGTCGGGCTGTGGGGTTTGGTGGCTAGGCTTTAGGGCCTTCAGAGTGGAATTGAAGGGTACTTCTGGTTCCGGTTACGGACTTTGAGGAATGAAGGGAATTTGCTTATTTTGAGTTTGATTTTCTGCGTTTGTTAGGGACTTAAGGTTGATTGCTTTCGGGTTGAGGGCTTAGGTTTCTTTCTTGAGGTTGAAGCGCCTATGTAGGGAGGATGACCTAGACTTATGTGAGCATTCCATATGGGATGTACAGAAACGATGTAGGGACCAAGGACTGGAGGTATAGTATGTGTTAACTACGAAAAAATAATCGGGGCAGCCTGCTAACCCCAGCCCCCCAAATTTGGGACCCTATTGTGGTCATATGGTAGTTGTAATGTCCAACCTTTTCTTGTAGAATGCAATTCTGCCAATGAGAGCAACTATGGGAAGTTGGGGAGTGTGGTCTGGCTCGAAGTTGTTGGGTTCATAGTGTCCAGGGGTGTAGACTCTCAGAGTAATTCCCGGCCGTGGGACATAAAGATAGAGGCTTTGCTGTCAGATGGGCATCCACCCCCCCATAGATCCCTGATTACTCCCCACGCCGACGCCTTCCCCAGGTCATTTCTTGGACATAGTCCACTTACAAAGCTATATAGGCTTCCCGTTTGAAGCCAAAGCCTTGTGCAATGAGATCATTGCGAAAAGACAGAACTTCTATTACATATTCCTCATGGGATTTTGGGTTTAAAGTTTCGGATTTAGGGTTTAGGATTTAAGGCGTGGGATTCAGGGTTCAGGGTGTAGGATTTAAATTGGAAATTCACGAGACCCTTTGTAGCCCTAGGACAGCTTGTAAATACTGCCCCGGAATTCCACACTTCTTGCCCCAACCCCTAAACCCTAAACCCTAAACCCCAACCTACTAAAACCCACATGCCAAGCTCCAGAGCTCCTAAACCCTGACCCGAAACCCTAAACCCCCAATACTAAACCTTACACCCTAAATCCTAATTTCAGGGTTTAGGGTTTAGGGTTTAGGGCCCTAATCCCTAAACCTCAAACCCTAAATCCTAACCCCAAAACCCTAGCCCCTTGAAACCTACAGACCCCAAGATCCCTCGACCGTCAGCTGATCCTTAAGCTATTTGGGCGTTTCCCACAATTAGGCGTTCCTTTGTGGGGGGTCCCCATACTAAGGACTATGGTATTTTAGGATCTATATTGGGGTCTCTATCTTTAGGAAACTAGCATACGTAGACCTTGATCCTGAAACCTGCAACCTCGTTGAGGGTTTAGGGTTCAGGACTGGACCTCAAATAGTAGGAAACATGATGGCCCAACACCCATCAAGGAGCAGAAAAGGTTGTTTGCCTACATGGGATGGAGTCTACACTCCAGGTGATGTAGGGGACTGTATAGGGTTCCTAATATAGGCAGGCTTACGAAGAGGGATACCAGGAGTTTGAGGGTCCAGGTAGACCCAAACCCTTAAACCAAGGGTGTTCATCTCATCTGAGGCCCACCATTGGCCTTTGCCCCTCCAAAGCGGGCTGTGCATACACTCGGCCCCAGTCACAGCGCAGGGTCTTTGGTTTCGTGTTTTAGGGCTTTTGGTTTGATATTGGGTCCTGGGCCTAGGAGGGGCGAACAACAGTGATATCCAGGTAATCCCCTACAGTCTCTTTCAAGTATGGCCATAAACTGCACAGTGATTGCACAGGATGCAGGGGTGTAGGTTTAGGGTCTAGGGTCTATAGGGTCTGGGGGTTGTGAGTTTAGGGTCCAGGGTCTATGCGGTCTGGGTCTTTTGGCTCAGGGCTTCGCATTGCAGGCCACTGCTACTGAACAGACGGAATTGGTGCAGCATTCTTCGGGGTACGGCCCCAAACTATCAACTCCAGAACCTCAAAACAAAAAACCCACGAATCCTGAACCCCCTGACCCTAAGCCCTAAACCCTGAGCTCTACCTGGACCCTAAAAGTATGTAAAATAATGGCCTTTATGGCTATTCTTATGGGGTTAGAGCTATTATTTTACATACTCTTGGGGTTTAGGTAGACCTGTCTTCACCCTGTGTTATAAACTTTGGAGATGCAATTCCTCCTGTTCCTACTCAGGCGCGCCCCCAGCACCTGAGCCACCGGCCAACACACAGGCGGCGCAACGGGTTTCTGTGAGCTATAGTCTAAACTCCTTAAAGGGGGTTATATAGGGGATTATATAGGGGACTACTATAGGGGTTATTAAGGGGGATACTAGGAGTTTAGACTATGGCTCATGTATTGTTGCGGGGCGTTTTCTGCGTTGTTTACGAAGCTGAAGCTGCGAGATTCAGGTTTAGGGTTTAGGGGATTATTATGTGGAGCTTAGGGTGCATATCATGTTGGATGTATACAAAAAATATCGGATGCAAGGCAGGAGTGCTGGGACGGGCTTTGGGTAAATTTGGACCAAGTCTTTGCTTGCCGTTTTGCCTTATACAACGTACTAGAATTGAAGGTTTAGGGCTCACGGTGGGCGCTCACGGTTTGGGTTTAGATACAGACTTTGGGGCTTCCTGCTTCGTGGGTGACGGGGAATGCTGTATAGATACTAGACTGTTCTTGAACTCATTAGATGGTTGCTATGTCAGGGCCTTACTAACTTTGGAATATGTGGCTTGGCTGCATGAAAGGTGTCTTTGTTGCCGAGGTTGCATGAGTCGCACTCCCTTCCGAGGAGTTCCCTCTTCTACGGATCCCTAACGCCTAGATCCCAAGACCCCAAAACCTACAATCCAGGCCCTTCTGAAAGTCTACCAGGACCCTCCTTGTACCTTTAATTCGGGGATATATGGTCCTTAATAGTAGGTACTTAGGCCCTAATAGAGGGTAGGAGGAGGGTCTAGGTACTCAAACTCTTGCTCACAACCCGAAACCCTGTGGCCGGCTGTGTCCGTCATCCGAGCATCCATCTCAAAACCTTCGGATGATTTGCATACATAGTCACTCTCTGAACCCTTCCTAGATTTCCGAATCAACAGTTGTGGAATACTAACAGAACCCAGCCCAGAACGCAAGAATCCTCTAACCCCAATGCCAATCCCCAATCCTGATCTTCTCAAGGCCCTAGATGCCTTGAACCTATGGACCCTATGACCCCAAGCCTCTAAATCGTACACAAACCCTGACAATGACAAAACCGGTGGGATTCCAACTGAGCATTTTTAGTTGGAAACATGTTGGATTTCCCTTCATATACTCTCAGAGTGCTGCACCCCTTACCACAGGTACTCCCAAGCAGGAGACCGTAGCGCCGTAGTGTTGGAACCCTGCGAGTCCCAATCTCTCAACCCTCAAACTTAGAATTCCTGAATATATTATTATATAGGGGTTATATGGGGATGATATTCCATTATTTCCTACAAAGAACCAGTAGGATAAGCCGAAGCAGCCCTGAATTGTTTGGAATTGTTTGGAACATCCTCAAACCTTTCTTGAATCCAAGAAGCCTTGTAGCACTGTAGGACCGAATAACTTTTCGTGGTGCCCCGACGTTTTGGAAGTCCTTGCAGCCGTAAACCCGACCCCCTACACTCCAGACCCTAAGCCCTGAAACCCTATTGCAGCTCCATAAATCCTAAAGCCGAACCCCTGCAGCCTAAGCCCTAAGCCCTCAACTCTAAGCTCTACAAACCCTATAAACCCTAAACGTTAAATCCTAAACCCTTATAACCCCTAAACCCTTATAAACCCCTAAACCCTTATAAACCCCTAAACCCTCATAAACCCTAAACCCTTATAACCCCTGAGCCCTTATCACCCCTACATCCTAAAACCTATCAACCTCTTGGGAGGCGAACCCTGAGGCTGCCGCCTGCGTGGCGGCCGCCGCCGCTTCGGCGGCTGGCGGAGACAGCTTGGAAGCCCAGGGAAGGAGATTCAGGGTTTATGGGGTTTTAGGGTTTAGAGCTTATGGCGGTTTTAGGGCTTAGGGTGTAGATTTAGCGCGGTCTTGGAATACTTTTTAGGGTTTGGGGGCTTCAGGATTGGGGTGACGGGATGAGGGCTTGCAAGGTTTAGCATTTCAGGCTTAAGGATTAGGCTTCTCAGGGGTTGGGTTTAGTTGTTGGGCTCAATGTTGTGGAGACACTGATTGTTTGGAGTTCTGGCTTCAGGGATTAGGGCTTTGGGTTTATAGGGCTTAGAGATAGGGTTTGGTGTTCCGGGTTTGGGGCTCGTGTTTCTCATCAGGGATTCGGGCTGCAAAGCCTCAAAAGGAATGCAGATGACAGGGAAATATGCAATGTGGGGAACGGAAGAAGCTCCTGACCATGAAGCGTTTGAGGAAGGGTTCTGGGATTTGCATAAGGGGCTTTTGGTGGTGCGACGTCAAGGCTCGCAAAACAACTTGAAATTCTGAAGCTACAGTGACTTCTATACAGACCTCAACTAGGATTCTTATTATGTTGACGTAAACCGCAAACAAGGTCAGACCGCTCAGAGTTCTGCAAGACAAGCATATCAGGATGCCGAGACCACTCTTACAGCCCTCCCCGACCAATCCAAGCAGACTCTGACAGCAATCTACAACCACTCCAGGTCGGTTCCAAGAACACTCCAGGATTTGAGCAGCTCTCGAGACATAATGCAAGAATGCTCGACGCGAGAGCACGCATTGGAGCCATCTATGCGCCGAAAGCGATGGCGCTTCTGCGCTTCGCGACTGCGCGCAAGCCAAATGCACGGTCACAGCATGGTTTGGATCCAAATTGAGGATGCACCGCGGAAGCCCCGTAACCTCGCTACGAGCGAGCAGCAACCAAGTTCTTTTGCAACCCGCTCTGCTGTCACACTTTGTAGGGCATAACCGCTCACATTCTCTGTAGATCCCTGCGGTCCCGAAGGGCCTCAAATTCAGAGAAACCTGCCCTATGAAGCTGGATCCCTAAACTGCTGAAACCTAAAACCCGTTATGGACTCCTATAGCCTGGCCCACATCTCGAGCTTTTTGCTGAGGCAATCAGCTCCTACAGGTGTACAGAAACATCTTCGAGGCCTCGGTTGATGGCTTCAAGGCTTTTCAATTCAGGCATTTTGGGCATACCTTTGGAAGCCTCAAACTTGAATAAATCGAGCGCCCGTTTAGATTTGAAGGGGTTTGGGGGAGGGGGCTTAGATCCTAACCCCTAAACCCTGTTTGAGGTTGAGGGGTTCAAGAGAGATTTTAGGTTGTCATTTTAAGCCCAAAGGAGGGCAGACCGAAGTCCTGGAGCATGTGTGCCTAAACCCCAGAAGTAGGTAAAATAATGGCCCAAAACCTTTAACAATAGCACCAAACGCCAGTATCCTATACACTTTTGGGGTGTATATAGGTGGTTACATTCCTACAAGGGGGTCTAGGGCTTCGAGTTTATAAGTTTGGCCGTCAAAGACGGGCTCAACGTGCAAGGGCTTCACTGGACTTGCAAGGAATACCTCAACCCCAACAGTATGTAGAATAAAGGCCTCTGAAGTTATTTCTAGTTGGGCGGGTGTTCTTCAAATAGGCGCGCTCTAGGGAAATTCAGGGACAGGAGGAATTTGTGAAGGGCTCTTCCTAGACCCTCCTCCTACCCTCTATTAGGGCCTAAGTACCTGCTATTAGGGACCATATATCCCCAATTAAGGGTACAAGGAGGGTCCTGGTTCATAGGAACTCTTTGGAGAAACTGCCCTTAACCCTAAACCCTAAGCCCTAAACCGATTTGGAATTTGTATTGCAAGGTTAGGCTTTCTCTTACCTGTGGCGCGGCAACTAGACCCTAAACCCCCAAAACGTATGTAGAACAATGGCCTTTGGCTTAGGGTTTAGGGTTTAGGGCTATCTTTAGGGGTTTCGGGCCATTATTTTGCCTAGTTTTTAGGGTTTAGGTAAAACGAAGTGTCTAAGTATCAGTTGCTAGGTGTCCATGATTACTCTCGTACCTTACACATATAGCACTAGCCGGTCGTAACACACCTACGTAGATCAAAGCCTCCTGCTTTTCTCGAGTGTGTAGGCTTAACGGGTTTTCGGAGATCTCAAACAAGCAGTGTGCTTTGCTGTGGCAGCCCCCATGAAAAAAAACTTGTCAAGCCGCACGTAGAGAAGTTTGCCGTATCGCATCCTAAGGTCGGACATGCAGCTGAGGAGTTTGGCATTAAAACCCCCAGCCACCTTCTCTTGGGAAACCCGACACGGGGGGGGTTACATAGGGGAGCTTCCCCAAAACCCCTTCATCTCTCAATCACAAGCCCCCCCAAACCTTCCACCCCAAATCATCTTTGAGCTCAGCCCAATCCCAATCTATGCATAGTGCTTGACCCAAGGATTTGCGGGTTGTAGGTTTAGGGGCTTAGGGGTCTGTTGGCTTTGACTACCGCAGGGGGTTGAGCTTGGGAAGATTTGTTTAGATTGCATACTGCCCCCACCATGTAATCATGTCATAGCCTCATTTTTATCAAGCCGTTACTGAGTGGGGGCAGTACCTATCCCTAAGAGTCCAAGTGCCTAGATAATATGTCATTTGCGTCCAAAATATGGGAACGCGGGCCCAAATACTCTACTGTTTGAGTACTTGGACCCTCAGGGTAATGTCGTTTTGACACAGAGGAGATCATTCTCCGCGACCACGAGTATGGTGCGACCTTGCGCAAGGTCCGCAGCCCGATGCAAACTCCATGTGTACTATAGCCTAAACTCCTTAAAGGGGTTCTATAGGGGATTATATAGGGGAGTCTCATAGGGTGATACCATGCAGATTAGACTATGGCTTATGTCAGTTCAGGGGCCTCGGGTTTGGAGAGTCAGGGGGGGTTTAGGATTAAGGGCTTAGAGTTCAATAGTGTTCAAATCCTGCAGAATCCTTCCTAGGGATTCGTGTGCTATAATCAGTTGTTGTCTCACTATCAGTAGCCCTAAGAAGTTGCATGTCAGCATCTGTACAAAGTAGAAGTGTGGGAACTATATGTGGTGGGGTCTTCGTCTTCGTTCTGGTGAGTGTGCATAAGGTTCCTCAGGTGCACCTAGTTGAGTCTGACGGGGTCACAAATCCAAATCCTTCATCTTGATCCACGGAGGAGGATGGCTTTGTGTTTGGCTTGAGGGCTTTTAGGTCTGAGGGTAAACGGTTTAGGGTTACAGGAGCTCAGAGTTTCGGTTACAGAGTACATGTGGAGGTTCTATCGCCACTGCATTGATGCTGCAGCGATGATCGACATTGCCTCGGCGTATTCTACGGGCTCGTCATAATTTTCAAAAGAGTATCCATGCAGAATATGCAAGGCAAACATTTAGATTTGAGGAGCACGGGTTTTGGTTAGGACTCTTTCGCTACAAGGTTCCTGAAAATGGTTTTAAATTTCTGTTTCCTAGAATCCTAATATTTAGCTGAAATTATACTTTCTACTGGGGTTCCAAATCCCTTAGAGTTCCGGTTAAGGTACAGTGCGAAGGGTGGAAGGCTGAGGTGTTTAGGATCTGAGGCCTGCTGCTTCGGGTTTAATGTTCACTCCCGGGGCTCTGTTCCCTCAGGGTCCAAGGACCCAAATAATGGGGTTTTAGGGCCCAAATACTATATATACTATTAATGGTATTTGGGACCTAATATCCTGTTATTTGGGTCCTTGGACCCTTAGGGTTCTTCTCCTTGAGCGTATGTCAGTTCGTTGCCGCTGTTGGGTTTTGCTGTTTCGTCTCTTGGCGGGCTACTAAACATCTTGTCGCACGGGACCCGTTTATAGCACCAACCCTAAACCCTAAACCCCTTTGACCTCGGCTTCAAACTCTCCCAATGGAACCCTAATAATTATGGCCCCTATATACCCCAATTTATAACCCCAATATACTATAGTACTTTCCATTTTCTTTTCCATTCTATTTATCCCAATGGCCCTTTTGACCTTGGCTTCAAAGTGTTGTCGCTTCGCTCGAGGTGAAGGGCGTCTACGAGTCCTACTTCATGGAGGCCACCGCGACATCTTGACATCCTAAGTGAAATCCATGTGACCGGGATCTTCACATGTTTATCCTATGGTGGCTGTTTCGGCGTTTCTTCAGAATTCCGGGTTTGGATTTTAGGGTTTAGTGTAGGCTTAGGGTTTACGTTGTAAGGTGATTTTCGGAAGTCTTGCATCAGCCGTCATTACAGTAGACGGCTGGCAAGCACGGGGCACGCTGTTACAGTTCATGATGCCTTGTTGCGACCAAAAAAGAAGGTGCGTAGTACATACCATGCGATCCCAAACAATGGAACCTTGCATGTGGAGCGCCCCATCTCTCATCCACAGTTTTCGCTTTCGTTGAACCTTCTGACATCCTTCACACGGAGCAAGCCGCAAGCCCTGAGCCTTGAAGCCCGGAGGGCGAGAAATGGCTGAAGCCGGAGCCTTGTCCCATAGCCAACCATCAACACTTCCGTCTACCCAAGGCCTGAAAGGATTGAAGTACTTTTCGACATTCATGGTTAGCTCAGAAACCAAGCATGGCGCTTCTGCAGGTTCAGCGAGAGAACGCCCGGTTGCGGGACAGGGTTCAGGGTTCCAACGCTTCGGGATTTGTGGCGGATTTCGGGTCAAGGGTCTTTGTTAATGGCGTACGGATGTCCAGACTGTTATGAGAAGGCGCATGACAGTACCTGCGTTTTGAGGAAGACGAGTTCGAAGATGTGGTAGGATAAGCCTTGCAAAAAAATATTGTGGCTGGGCAAGAGCTAGAATTTTTCCTGCATGTTCCCCCTTGGCCCTAAGCCCTTACTTGGACCTCACAAATACCCATCATGATAACCTATATATCCGTTTTCGGGGGGGTTAGAGGCCATCAGTTTTCGAGGTCCGGGTAAACCCTAACACCCAGATACCTCGCAACACATCGAGCCTGATGTCCATCTCTCCCGCTGCATGGTGTCCATTAATTTTCGCAGGACTTTGCGAGCACGCATTAACCTGAACTTCCTGATCTGCGATCGGCTTACGCCATTGTCGTTACGATTTCTCTTGTCGTGATCCTTTTGTTTCCTTGTGCTAGCATCGAGCAATTCCTACTTCACCTGCTCTTGCTGTGAAGCATAGCATATTCATCACCATGATGGACCAGCGTGACTTCCTGTGTCATTGCCTGGGCTCGTCAGATTTTGAACCAGCCTGATATCCTTGTTGTTGCTATCTGGAGGTTCGAAGACAGCTAAGTAAACATGCGGTGAGAATTCGCATCAATAAATCTGTTACCTAACCCAGTGTACTTGTGTCATCAGTGTGCGCAGAGCAAATGTCTGCCATGCCCATTTGTTACGCACATGCAGAATACCGACTTACCAGTAGAAGTAGTGCATTTTGGAAAGCCTTGATGCTGCAGTTGCCCTGGACAAGAGCCTTGAACTCTTGACGGCATCCCAAACCTGAGCCATGACTGTCAGCCTTGAACTCGAAACCAATTGCTGGGATGCTAAAACCCAAGGCATAAATCCTAAACTCTGAAGCACTTCATAGCCCCTCGCGCTCAGATGCTCATTACCAAGCCCGGAACCCTAAACCCCAAAGCTAAATCCTCAAGTCCAATCCCCCAATACCGAAACCCCAAACCTTCAACCGCAAACCCCAGATTCCAAATATACTATGAGAGCCAGGATTTCGTGGCCACTCTGCAGCGTGCTCTGCAGGGTCGAGGCCGCTCAAGTTGAATTGGGCTTGGGGGACCCTAAACCCCACACCCTAAACCCTAGAAATTTGAGAGCTATGTTCCTGGGATTGAGGAATTAGGGCTTTGGGGCTTTGACTTGAGGATGAATCGTATGTCTCTCGAGCTGAGGTTCAAGGATCAGGGTCATAGAGTCTAGGGGTCACAGTTATTTGAAGATTAGGTTCTGGGGCCTGGGTCTTTGGGACAGGGTTCCGGGTTGGGGTGTAAAGTCAAGGTTTAGAGACTCAGGTTGAAAGTTCAGGGATCAGGTACATTAGGGTAATATTACCCCCAATAATGGAGAATGAAATGGACAAGAAAATGGAAAATGAAATGGAAACTGGGGTTATATAGGGGTTATATTGGGGATATCGTATTTTGCTTGAGGGATTAAGATTCAGGGTTTAGGAATCAACGTGTATGAGATCTCGTGAAGGATTGCTTAGACTCCTAGACCCCAAAGTCCCCTTGAACAGAAGCCAAGTAGGTGACATTTGCGCGTATCTAGACTCTATGGAGGTTACTTTGGGGGTCTAGGTTAGGTCAATCTCCCCTACAAGACTAGTTCCTAAATATGGAGTCAACAGGACCTACAATAGTCCCTCGTGGTACCCACTACTGGGTGGGCAATTGGGCCAGGCTTCGAAATTAGCCTCTAGGGCTCACGATTTTTCGTGAATTGAACCAAACAGGTCAAAATCCTAAGCCTTAAATCCTACACAGTACGCCCTACTCATATCGCCCTAAACGTGAGCCACAGAAGCATAGATCCTAAACTATGAACCCCGAACCCTGTACATGCAGCTAGAGCATCGCCATCTCATCAGACACACGCTAGTTCCCGGGGGCTCAGCCCCGACATATCGGGCATAAGGTTTAGGGCGCAGTTTTGGGCTTTGGAGTTTTAGGGTTCAGGGTTTAGAGTGAACTCTTACATCCCAGATGCGCATTGCAGGTTTTCATTTTTTGTGTGGAGGCGCTTCAAGAAGGGGTTTGGGGCCCACTGCGGTTCACTGGGTATCCTAGCAGCAATTATCCCTTTTCCCCTTTTGCTTTGGGGTCTCCTTACTGAAGCGGAACATCAGGAAAAGGGTGCCCAGGGTTACTCCGGACCTGGCCCAGACCTAAATCCTAAAAACCCTAAACCCCTAAACCCTAAACCCTAAACCCCTAAATCCTAAACCCTAAACCCCTAACCCTAAACCCTAAACCCCTAGATCCCTAACATGGATCCAGGCTCTGTGGCAGGCTCCGGGGCCAAGTGTTAGGCATCCCTACAGCCTGTCACAGCGCATTCTTGCAGCCGCGGACTCCCAGTGCGTGCCAACCCCAACCCTCTAAACCCTACACCCTAAACCCCAAACTCGAAACCCGAAACCCTATACCCTAAACCCTAAACTCGGAATCAACCCTAAAATCCTAAAACTTAATCTTCGGCCTCAAAGCCGAACTCCTAAGCTCTTAAATCCTGGCTCCCCAACCCTTTGTGGTAGTTTTCCAAAACAGGGACTTGATTACAGACGCCCAAATATTTCAGTCCTTCTCATTTAGGGACAATTTTGGGACCCCCCACCCCATGAATGCTCCAGCCCCAAAACCTTAAACCCTAAACTCTAAACTCTAAACAGCAACTTCAGCCTCCAAGCCGAGCTCCTAAGAATTTAAGTCCTGACTCCCCAACCCCTTTGGGTTGAGGGTCCAACCTCCAAACTATAACCCCGATCGCAAGATCCAGGCGCCGCACATGCCCCGCTCCGATGGCAAGCTCCAAGTCCGGACAGGGTAGGGTGCCCAGTAGATCCAGGGTTTGGGGTTTTAGGGTTAGGGGTCAGTAGGTCTAGTAGGGTTCGGCTTTTAGGGTTGGGGGTCAGTAGGTCTAGTAGGGTTTAGGGTTTTAGGGTTGGGGGTCGGTAGCTCTATAGTAGGGTTCGGGTTTTAGGGTTAGGGGTCAGTAGGTCTAGTAAGGTTTGGGTTTTAGGGTTGGGGGTCGGTAGGTGTAGAAGGGTTTTGGGTTTTTGGGTTAGGGGTCAGTTGGTCTAGTAGGGTTCGGGTTCTAGGGCTAGGCGGTCTAGGGGTCAGCAGGTCTAGTAGGGTTCAGGGTTTTAGGGTTCGGGGTCACTCGTGGGTCTGTAGGGTTTAGGGTTTTAGGGTTAGCGGTCGTAGGTCTATTAGGGTCCGGTGTTTAGGGATGGGGTCAGTAGGTCTAGTAGGGTTTAGGGTTCTAGGGTTAGGGGTCAGTATGTCTGGTAGGGTTTGGGTTTTAGAGTTAGGGGTCAGTAGGTCTAGTAGAGTTCGGGTTTCAGGGTTAGGGGTCAGTAGGTCTAGTAGGGTTTGCGGTTTTTGCGTTAGGGGTCAGTAGGTCTAGTAAGGTTTGGGTTTTAGGGTTGGGGTAACTAGGTCTAGTAGGGTTTAGGCTTCTAGGATTAGGGGTCAGTAGGTCTGGTAGTGTTTGGGTTTCAGGGGTAGGGTTTAAGGATGGGGTTTAGGGTCAGTGATGGATCTAAATTCGGCTCAGGGTTCAGGATTGATTTGGGGTTTGGGATGTGCAGGCTCGGTATGGGATTTGCGCGCAAGAGACTGCGTACGTTCCTTCTGTGCCTTTGTTGGCTAGATGGAACCAGTACCGTATTGCAGTATGAGTCTGGATGTACAGCTGCTACACACCTCCACTCAGGACGGCTAAAGGAGAACTACAATATTAGCGCAAACAGTGCTCAAGTCTTTGAACCTCAAGCGCTATAGTCCCCCTTAAGTAGATAGAATATGGCTTTGAGTATATTATAATAAGATCCCCATATACCCCATATTCTATCTAGTTAAGGGGGACTATAGGTGCAGGTATAGCACGGTTCGGGACGAGGGAAGGAACCTGCGGCTTCGAGCAGTTGCGGGAAGCTTAGGTTTCGGTTTCCCAGAAAATCTTCACTGGAATTCTGAGAGTGACAACCAGCATCCCAGAATCCACTTGTACAGTACTCTCCGTATGTCTTAGGACCTTTTTTGAAAGGCTTTGAAGCGAGCTACTGCTGCTATGGCTTGGAGGTCATATCCATATACGCAATGAAGATGATTTAAATATATACATAATATTCAACTTAGGTAACTAAAGCAGGGGGTAGGCTTGAATGCTCAGGACAAATCTCATCCACGTAAGTTTTATGTCACGTGAAAATTTCCCGAAGTGACCCCTACGTAATTATGAAGATATTCTCCTTTTGGCGATCCATGTATCCTCAGCACGCGCCATGTTCCCCACTTATGCGCCCCCCGGCCAAAAAGAGCCTAGGCAATTACTACTTAGGCCTCATATATGTTTTTTTTCCTGGGGGAGTACAGAGGAGTGCAGCAAAGAATCCTGTATTATTCTCTGAACCACTTGTCCTCCAGGAGTCCGGGACAGTGTTACAACCGGCCCGGTAGCCTATCCTCCCGTCTGGCATGGTGTAAAGGCGTAACTAGTAGAACAGGCGTTGGGCGCATAAGATAGTAGTACTCATGCGATAATGGTAGTTATGTTTACAAGTTATCAGGGGATACTGCTTTTTCATCACTCCTCCTTGGTATCCCCTGCCCTAGAGAGATCTCTGATCCGCGGCTCAAAATATTGCGTGATCCCAGCTGTAAAGGGCTGGCAGAAACATTTATGAACAAGGGACCCAAAAGGGTCCCCAGCACAAAGCAGAGCTGTACTTTCAACAGGGCTAGCGGCTAGTGGCATCCGCAAAAGCATAATAGCACGGGAATTCTCGTCGTTTAGCAGCTGCATGAAGCTTAGGGTGCTCGAACGAGAAGATCCCCGCAACAGGGAACTGAGAGCAGCAATGCAGAAACATCAGCAACACGGTTTACGCAACTTGTGGTCATGTAGTCTAGAGTAGTTGTAATTTCTAGGTCAATGAGAAGAAGAGATACCTACCAACACGTTCTCAACAAAAACAACAGCAGTGCTAAACGCAGCCCTTGTAGAACTTGTCAACGCATCTCATCTGGGCTTGGAGCCTTGCGGGATGCCAGCCCCGCTGAGATCCGCCACATCTCCCCTGGGGAGGAAGGCCGGCCTTTTTAAGGTTTGGGGTTTAGGCTCTAGGGTTTAGGATCTAGGGTTTGGGGTTCAGGGTTGCAAGTTAAGGGTTAAGGGTTCAGGTTTTTAGGGCTTAGGGTTCCAACTGCCTCAAAAGCAGGTACGCTTTCTAAACTTTAGTATACTAAATAGGTGATAGTCGTGGACTGAAAGCCGCAGGGTGAGATACTTTTTTTTTTTTTTTTTTTT
>CAJNIZ010011547.1:50778-65066 GCA_905231905.1 Symbiodinium pilosum | reverse complement strand
TGGTATATACTTAGGGCCCAAGCGGGTTCCCATATAGCTACTTTAGGGCCCAAGTATCTACTATAATATAGCTACAGGAAGCCTTGTAAGTCCTGAATTCCAAGACCGTAAATGAAAATTGCCATGGAATAAGAGCTTCTCAGTAAGTTTCTCATAATTGGCCCCTTAGAGATCGTAATATGTCCGCAGGGTCCTCCTCCATAAATCGAAGAAATACGTCCCTGAGGTCCTCATCCCGAAGCCCTCGACCTTCTGAGGCATACCCAAAATCGGGGCGGATTTTCACAAAGCACTATCTTACTTCAGCTGTGTGTGCTTTGTTTGCCGCCAAAATCCCTTCAAATCGAGGCCATCTCGGGCGGGATGGACTGGGGCAATGCCGTAGTAACGCCTCTTGGTCTGTTCACATTGGGGTAAAAATTAGGGTTATACTAGGGTTATATTAGGGTTATATTGGGGTTATGTTCGGGCTATATTGGGGTTATATTGGGATAACGGAAAAGAAAATAGAAACTACTATTATGTTGTCTAACTGCATGTATGCCAATTGTTTTGGCAAATGCCCACACATGGCCCATACATCTTTAGATAGACCATTTGAAAAGTTCAGGTGCTACCTTGCCGGCAAGGGGTCGTTTAAAAAGGGGGAGCCATATAAGAGAAGCTATCTGCGCAAATCTCATCGACACGAGTGTAGTAATATTTTGAATCTAGTCCCTGCGTAGCCCTCAAGACTAATGACATACCCTTAACATCTAGGACCCCTAGGTAACCAGGGGTCCCCAAATACTGCCGCAACTCAGATAAACGGCCACCGCACCAAATTAGGATGCAGCGGTTCAAAGGGGCTGACCCAAAGCTCTACTACGGACCCGAAACCCAAAACCGTATCTTCTAGGGCTGGCGCAAGGGTTGAGTTGGCCGCTACTGAGCACATATAGGGCTGGGAACGCATCATGGAGAACTTTGGGCCCTCAACCTTCCCAAGTTCCCTGAAATTTAAAAGCCCCACCAGGGGTTTTGGCGTTCCTCGTGTTTGGGTTGTAGGAGATTCAATGCTTAAGGCTTCAGGGGTCCAGGGTAGTGACATCTGATAGAATTTCTCTTCTGGTTTACCACGGGTTCGCCATACCATTCCTTACGCGGTACTTCACCACTTCCTCTCCGAAAACAAGTGCTCCCTTCTGTCCATTATTCTATAGACGGCAAAAGCTCCTTGAGGAGCTGCTTACTACCACGGATGCCGAAACTACTCGAACTCCTATTCCCCAAGCCACAGAAGCCAAAAAGTGTATAAGCCCTACCTACCAGGTGTTTAGCAAGTTGGACCATGGCTTAGGGACCATAATTATGGGGGGCACATGGGACGCCTGTAGGGATCCATTAAGCACCAGAGAGTTGAATTCGGCGGTTTCCTGCAGCCAGTTGGAACCTAGACCTGCAAACCCTATTGGCCTGTTTGATTTCCCTCAACTTCCATAAAAGTTTTGCGGGGTATGTGGTACTATAGTCCTGAAATCAGAATTATTAGGAGGTATTCAAGCTTCTACAGTGGGCTGCCACAGGTTACTTCCAGTCAGCGAGTGGCTGGAGTATGTGTTCTCAGCGTGCGCTTCCCGGTTTCAGGGTCGTGCTGTTTGGACACGAAGGCTTTCAATTCAGTCTTAGGACTCATCTCGTACTTTGTTGCTCAAGAGATTGGGAAGACAGATTTGGTGTTAGGAGTTGCAAGATGCCGCGAAAGTTGTTTGGGATTACTTTATCATCCTGTTTGTGGCTGATGAACTGGCTGGCAAGATCCGGCCGTGTAGTCTTTGAAGCCTGTTCCACATGAGCACCAACTATGTAGTATATGATAGCAAGTAGAAGCAACAGTTCATACTACGTACAGTACAGTAGGAAAATAGTTTAAAGCACAGCAGTTCAGTTTGATATGCAAGTGGGGCATGTCGAAGTCACTTCTTGTCTCTTGATGTTCGTTGGGAAAGTAACGGCTGTGGTGGCCTTATTTTCTTCGGGGAGCACCCACCTCGCGACCAAGTCGCCAAAGCCTCAGTGATCATGTTCTAGCCTGCTTCTGCATGTTATAGCAGGAGCACTTGCCTAAAGCCTTCTGCTTAGTATGCCGGAGGTACGTCTTCTTCACGGTCTTCTGCTGCCTGAATATTGCCGTCGCCTCTGACGAGCGAGCTTGACGGAGGGGTCGCAAGATATTGGACAATAGTCCTAGTGGTGATTGGTAGGGAGTTAACTCACTAATGGAATAGTGGTCTCACTAGCTAATCTTTTAATTATGTTTCCGTAAGGGCTACTTTAGGGATCCGGTACTCCTTCTCCTAACCACCAATGAGAATCTTCTACCTATCCAGCTCACTCTCTGTGCCTTAAATCACAAATCAAGCTTCAGAGACTGAAGGAATGGAAGGGCTGCGGCTCCCCTGGGTAGTCTCTGCATGCCTGTCCCGAAGGAAAGCAGGATGCAGGGCGATCCAGTGTGCAGGACGAGAGATGTTGCGCACTCCCATGTCTCTCTTCTACCTAAACCCCAAAAGTATGTAAAATAATGGCCCTAAACCCATCATAATAGCCATAAAGGCCATTATTTTACATACTTTGGGGTCCAGGTAACCCTTAAACCCTCAACCCAGCCATTTAGCCCCCTCCAAACCTACCCTAAGGATCCAAATAGCCCAATGTTGGTAATATTTACAGACTTTAGGGCCCAATGTAGGTATTATTTGTATACTTGGATCCCTAGGGCTACCCAAGACTTGCCTGCCAAGATCACGGGTATCTTCGTCGACAACGCCAAAGCCTTAAAGGTCGCAGATGAGGAGAACATGCAGCTTGTCTCAAGTTGTGAACACTTGGTGGGGGAATACGGATATTGTTCCCCCAATCAAGTTATGAGCCTCACCTTCCTCCTGACGAGTCGCCAACATCTAAACTATCACTGCAGTCACCGCTATCATCATCATCCTTATCATTTAGGAGGACCCCCACCCTGTAATAGTGGCAAAGTAGGAATATGAAGGGGCTCTATAATCCTTATTTTCCCTTATAGTCATTATTACAGGATGGAGGGTGCTCCAGTTTCATCATGACCAATCATCATTGACTATCGTGGGCATCATCGTGGTCATAGCAGTCGTCACAGGCCACGTCTCCTGTATTCCTTGCATAAGAAGCCTCATCTGCGCTCGTTCTTCAAAGGATTTGTGAGGGCCCCCACGAGGTTTAGGGTTGAGGGTTTAGGATTTAGGGTGTAGGGTTACCTCCGTGCCCAGGCATCATGAGGCCATGCGCGAGCGGGCGAAGTGGATCTCACAGGCTACGATTGCCGGACACAGAATATCCTGCAAAATAGTTGCAAGAATAGCACGGATCTCCCCGTTTTTGAAGATCCCCGCATGCATTTGAACGGGCTTGGGGTTCGTGGCTTTAATGTTTGGGGCTTGGCTTTGGCTATTGAAGCCCCTTTGCCCCTTGCGCCCCATAACCACTTTCTTTACCCGTTGGGAGCGAGTTCTTGGTGAAGCTCCTAGACACGCAGAGCTGCTGCCTTTGCGGCCCTTTGACAGGTCCTATGATGCCCTGCTGCAGGGGCCTTGCTGTCGGTGCTCTAGGGAATACAATTCTGAGGCGATTATGACTTGAAGCAAACTCCGGCAAAGATTGAGAATTCAGGGAGGTTGTGGCCCTTCTTGTTTTTTTGTTGACACGCACCTTTACTGTAATTCATTGCATGCCACAAAGCCCTCCTGGTCAGAGGATCGGACTCTTTTCCCACGCACAAGCGGTCTCAAAACCCTGCTGTGCGCAGGTGGCGGAACTTTTCTCCCGCATGGACCGGGCAGCTGGGCAAGCACAGTCAGCCGAGCTTTTGTAGATCTTGGGCTTAGGGTTTAGGGTTTAAGAGTTTGGGGTTTAGGTAGTAGGAGCACACTCCATTGGGGTTATATAGGAGGTATATTGGGATAATGGAGAAGAAAATGGAAACTTCTCAGCATTCAAACTCCAATGTGATGGTCCAAAATTCCGGGTCCTGTTGGCCACAACCTTGACCCTCGTTGTGCGAGGCTAATCGAAGGCCCCACTCAGGTTTATTCATAAGCTGCCCTAGGTTTGTTCTATGTTCTGTGGTTTTTTTCACCTTTGGAGCACAATCATGGTTACGGTTCCCCTGCACCTGGGGATTTATGGTTTGGAGTTTAGGGTTTAGGGGTTTAGGGGTTTAGGGTTTAGGGTTTCCATTAGGGTTTGGGGTTTAGGGGTTTAGGGTTTAGGGTTTCCATTAGGGTTTCTGCCTTCTGCCGTCCTTGTAAGGCATTTGGAAGGGCACTCGCCGGATGTTCCTAGATCACACCACACCCGACTCTAGGCCAGAGAAAATGTACCCCTCTAACCCAAAGCCCGTATACATCCTTAATCATACACACCGTGAAGCCCACTCCCCTGCGCATTGAAGACGCAGCTTTGTTTAGTTGCCCTTAATCCAATGCAGAATCCCTTTCCATTTTCTTCTTCATGTGATTCTGTCCGTCACAAACATCTGTAGGGGATCCCAGAGGGCTCTTGGTTCAGGGCTTGGAAACTACCTGAACCTAAGCCCAAAACCGTAAACCCTAAACCCTAGGGCGCTTGGGGCTTAGGGGCTACCTGAGTCGCTTGAGACTTGGCTAGGGCTCAAAGATAGACGCCCCTTGACAGGGTGAGGCTTCTCAAGAGGCTGGTATTTCTGGTGAAATAATCGAGTTCCTGGGTAGGGCTTGTAGTTGCGGACTTTAAGGTTTTGAGATTTCAGAGTTCAGGATTTAGGTTTAGGATTTCGGGTTTGACATTGCGGGGTCAGCATTCAAGGTTTGGAGTTGGGTGGGCAAACCTTTTGCAGAAGAAGGTGAGAGGTCCACTACATCCGTGAAACCATCCTTTTCCCGGAGGGTCCGAGTACACACATGATTTTAGGGTTTCAGGCACTAAGAACCACTCAGATTGTTGATTACAGCATTTCGGGCCTTATGCCCGAATATTTGAGTACTGGGACCCTTCAACCCCAAACCCCTCAACCGTCATTAACCTTACTGGCGCTTAGTGAGTGGGGAGTAGGGGAATATCATCCCTAGATCATATATTCCCATATTCCCTACTAACCCCCCAGTAAGAAACCCCACCCCTAAATCTCTGATGCCTGAAACGAGTCTGCTAGATGTTTCATCTGAGGAGAACCGTGGGCAAGTCTCAAAGGAGGACTGGTGATGGGGCTTCGTGAAGTTCTGAATTTTTCTTACAGAGAACATCCCCGATAATATCCTTGTGCAATCTTATTACTTACACCCTGAAAATGCGTGTATAACCCTACATGGCCGTGTGAGGTATCGGGGCGTTTGTAGAAAGAACGCAAGACCTCGCTGGAGCGCTTGTGGGACGGTCTTGTGTTCGGGGTATAATCTAGCTACTGCTCAGCAAAAGACCCCTTTGCCTCTCTATTGGCCCCTTAAGCCCTACCTGAACCCCAAAAGTATGTGGAATAATGGCCCTTGGGGCTATTCTAAGGGCTTTCGGGCTATTCTTGTACCTACTGTTGGGGTCCAGGTCTAAGCCCTAAGTTTTAATATCTCGTAAGCAGCAAAACCTTCAGAGGACTTCATTTACCAGCTCAGTCACTCCGACCGCGTCACCACCTGCTTTGACAAGCTTGGCTGCCTGGCTGACTTCGACTCAGTTCATAGCTATATGGGGTTGAGGGTTTAGGGAAGTTAGGGGTATCTTCGAGGGGGGGTTACGGGGTTATTTAGGGATTACACAGGGTTTAGGGTTGAAGGTTTTCTTTCCGAAGCTAGGGGTACCAGTTTGGGGGGCCCTCATATTAGGGGGAAAGAGTATATTGGGGACCATGTTGGGGTGCCCTTATTTTAGGAAACCATTATATAGGGGTATATAGGGAAATGGAAAAGAAAATGGGGAACCGCTACACTGTTTAGGTTGGGAGTAGGACTTATAGCAACTGTAGTTTTGTGTTTTTTTAGTTGCTCTCTTCTAGTGGGTGGCTGAAAGTCAACCCGAACAGTTGCATGTAAACTGATAGGCTTCCAGGGACATAGAAGATCTAGGGTTCCTGGTTTACTTGCTGGCCGTTAATGAGTGGGGAACGCAAAAGGGAAAAGGACAGGGTAAGTACAACATCATGCGGAATGGCATAGGGGCTAGTGTAGGGATTCCTCCATGCTTCGAGTCTACGGAGAACTAAGTTTTAACACAGGCCGCGTGAACGGAGGAAGGTAAAGGAAATAAGTCATGTAAGGATTAGGGTTTAGGGTTCTGCTCTGACTGTGCAGTGTTCAAGAACTAAATGTTTCAGGTTTCAGGGATCCACAGGGCCTACAAGGTTCTCTAGGGCTTTGTAAAGTTTGAGGGTCCAGCGTTTAAGAGTCTCTTGAGAGTGTCGCGGCAGTCGGGCAATGGACATGCAATTCAAAACCCTAAACGGCCCTAAGCCCTAAACCATAGGCCCGAAACCCTTAAATTGTTTAGGGTCGAGGGTGTAGGCCTTCCTTTGACGCATCGTAGGGTTTCAAGATTTCAGTTCGATGATATAAGGCTGTTTTCGTAGGGTTGAATGGGAGTAGTTTCTGGTTTTCGTGTTATTCTACATTGTAGGATTTGAGGGTTCAAGTCTCAAGGTTTCAGATCTTTGTAGTGTGTCATGGCATTTTTACTGTTGTAACACTTCGGAGTTTACGGTTTTAAGGTTTAAGGGTTTAAGGTTTAAGTTGGTTGAAGGTTTTACTTGTTTTGTATTGGGGTCTCGGTTAGTAGTCAAAGTCCTCGTTGAGTTGCAAGCCCTCAAAGCCACATCTGGGAAAGAAGAAGGTCCCTTCGGCGTGCGCTTTGGGGTAGATTTCTGCTATAGACCAGACAGTGCCGGTTTTCAACTCTCAGTTGGGTCGTAGTTTGATTTCCACAAACCTTCTTCAGATTGCCTACCTCAACCCAAGACCTTCGTCCTCGGTGTTGGGCCTAGCGCGTGTCAAACCATTTGGGTCACTTCGGCCTTCATACCTGTATCATTGTAGGCTGCGCAGCTTCAGATTTTCACATTGCAACCTCGACCCTAAAGCGATGCTCAAGATTCTTCTGAAGGCCGCAGACAGACAGCACAAAACATCCTGCTGTCTCAGGTATCAACACCGACACGACCGAGACTTGACGAATTAATTAGAAGAAGGGTTTGGATGCAAGGTTTAGGGTTTTGGATGCAAGGTTTAAGGTTTTGGGGTCTATGGTTTCGGGTTAAGGGCCAAGGGTTCAAGAAGTTGCAGATAGATACGTATGTTCCATTTGATGTACAACCCTATATAGCTTCCCTATGTATTCCCTATATTACCCATAACCCCTATGTAGTTATGGCCCCAACTTGTGTAGGTCAAATTAGGTGATTTTGGCCTATGGTCTGATGGGACGGGAGGATGGAGTCCGCGGCCTCAAATCTTTTAGGGCTTAGGGTTCTCATGATTATTGCCTTGCGTTCGGTTTAAGCACAGCTAAATTTCATTTTCCAAATGCCCAAATCATGCAGGAGAATCAAGCCAGCTTCAAGCTGAGCTGGCGAGGACCAATGCTGGTCACTATCGCTGCCAGTGAAAGATGAGCACTGAGTTGCAGCTTAGCAGGGACAACGGGGCTCGCGGCTCAGGACGAAGCAGCTGACACGGGCATGTGCAGTTTCATGATTGGCTGCGTGTGCTGTTCATGTCCCACATACTGGCCCGCAAACAATTTCTCCGTCCGCAGTACATGAATCAAATTCATGGGTGAGAGACACAGAGAAGGATATATGGAGAACTGCCTGAGGCCGAGCGTCTCTGTGCATGCAGTCCTTCGCAGAGTCTCAGCCTCGATTTCAACCTCGAAGGTGCCCTTGAGGAATTTTAGGGTGCCGCAACCGAATGCCAGGATCGCGCAGCTGCCCGCGCCGCGCAGAAGAAGGCCGCTCCTTCAGACACGGGCCATCAACTATGCGCCCCATGCGCTGACATGTTTGTCAGCTGTGGCCAAGGCCCAGGATGCAGCTCGCGAAGCTGCGGAGCTTCGTCTCTGCACCTTCCAGCCAAAATTTTGGGGCCGGGAGTTGCCCCCAGAGGCACACCCATACTCTTTGCGTCTGGTGGCATGCGTCCGCAAGTCCGCAACAGGGCGTGCGTCGGCTCCGGCTCCCCTGCCGCAAGGAAGCAAGCGGCCCAAGTGAGCACCAGGTGCATCTTCAGCAGAGAACATTTGCTGTCAAAGCGAAAAGCATTTTGCAACTCTTCATTATTCCCCTGATGCAGCTCTCAATGCAAACAATCCTTTCCGCCCCTGCCTGGGCTGGTAGATCCTGATGGCAGCGGCATGTCTGGGGTCAGCTGGGATCCGGCTTTGCTGGGTGGTGGGGAGTGAAGACTAGCCCTTGGAAGCGTTCAAAGCTCGTATGCCCAAAAGTTAAAGGAAACTTGTCAAGTAGCACTGAGTCTCGTCCCACTACCGCCCGGTTTGCAATGTTTGTTCCCGGATGCTCATACGGTGGGTCTGGTCAAGGCCTGACTGCTGACAACGGATTGTCCGTGGCCAACATGTCGGAGTGGAAGGGCAGGGAAGGTGCACGTATCGGGAGCCAAGGGACTTGCTTCGAACGCCTTTCGGCTTGAATTTTTCCGGCATGACTCAGCTAGGGCCACGTGATGACATGATGATTTTTCACGTGGCCGCGCCTGGAGATCAGATGAAAATTGTTGCGCAGGCTATCGTGGCCATGCAGTCTTGAACCACGCACTTGGGCCTTCCTGATGCCGTGCTGCGCGGCTTCAAGGCCGCATTTGAAAGGCATCGACCCTGGACAAATGGAGCCCGCAGTTCAGGATGACCCCGATCCACGGGTGCAAGCAAACCTCCGCGTTGCTTGGCGAGCGGAGCTTCAGGATTTCGCTGCCTCGCAGGGCCGGGATGCCAGCCAAGTGGTCTTGGCCTTCCTGGGGTCAAGCCCCCCGCTTGGGCAGATGACGTATGGCGGCATGGAACATTGCTGCCCTCAGGTGCTGATCAGGAAGGGCTTGAAACTAGTTGGGGAGCCTCGGAGGTGGTGGGCTTTCACAGCTTGCAGAGTACCCTATTCGCAGGATTATAGGTTTTGGGCTAGGGATACTACCCCCACTCATGGATGACCAAATGGAAAAGAGAACATGGACAAAGACATGGAAGCTGGGTTATATAGGCTTTTTAGGATTCTGCAACCCCGAATACCTCTAGTTTAGGAGGCCAGGTAGGTATTTCGCCAAGATGAACACACATTGGTGGGCCTTAAACTAGAAGTTCGGGGCGCCGCTTGGGTCGGCGCTTGATGCAGTTTTTTTTTGCCCTGAGGGTGTTCTACATGCGCACCCTATGAGGACCACTTTCCAGAAGCCTTGCAGGCGAGCCAAGAGATACGGGGGATGGAGGAAATCGTGCACCACTTCTGAACCATGAAATATTGTAGTTATTGGGGTATAAGAAATATTGTGATTATCGGGATAAAAGAAATATTGTGATTATTGGGGGTATAAGAAATATTGTGATTATTGGGATATAAGAAGAATTGTGATTTCTCGGGGGCATAAGAAATATTGTGATTCTTGGGATATAATTAAGAAATATTGTGATTATTGGGATATAAGAAATATTGTGATTATTGGGATATGAGAAATATTGTGATTATTGGGGGTATAAGAAATGTTGTAATCATTGGTTGTGTGAGGTATATTAAGTGATGCAAGATTTCCTCCATCCACAGTTGTGCTCAACCAGTGGCTCTTGCATCCTGTTAAACTGACCCTAAAACCTAAACCCTAAACCCCCAACCTTAAACCCTAAACCAAGCCGCGAGTCCACAAGCTGTCCCTCTCTCACACTGCATCCTAGGCTTTACTTACTGGTTCTTAGTAGGGAATCAGGGAATATAGAATGTAGGGATTCTACCCTGGACCCGAAACCCTATAGGGATTCTGTAAGGATTATATTCTCTTGTTCCCGACTAAGAACCAGCAAGTTGAAGCTCCGCCTTTCGCCACCAAAGGACACGGATGAGCTTTGGCAGATGTTCGACTCCGCTGCCAACAATAACATTGACCAGGACCTTTGAGGTTTTGACGCGTTGCGTGTTCAACTTTTTTTGATGATATTATCTTGTGGGCTTCTAGGAAGTAGATGCAAAGAATGTTCTGTGTTGGTGCAGACTGTTTCAGTACAAGGATTGGCTTTGGACTTGCTTCTGGATTTTGGTCATATTTTGTAGTGCTTGAGCAGGAAGGCTAGAAGGTTACTACCCCGACAGTATGTGGGTGTGTCTAGGAGACAACATATCTCCTCCATTAGGAGGCCCAAGAAACAATGTATTCTCCTCCATGAGGAGGCCCGAGCTGTCTCTGCTGAATGTTGCAGGTGAAGTCATGGTTGCATTTGGGCTCTGGCTATTTCCACCAGCTTCTAGTAGAAGCCGGTGATGATAGCTTTCTGAAATCATGACTAGCTTATTGTTATATCCACGGGTTGACGACGTCTTAAATGTCCAGCCAGTAGGCACACAGGCAAAGGGGAGTCTTCGATGTAAAGTACGTTCTGCAGAATCCCAAACTTCTGAACAGCAAACCCTATATCCGAAAATTCTGTGAAGTCCTTGAAGTAGGCATTGAGCTGGGTTGGGTCTACTGCAAAGATTTAAACCCAGGCTTTAACTCAAGCTTGGCTTCATGTTTGCCTGTTTGAAGCTCGGTCCCCGCAAAGAAAGCATGTAGCGTCAAAGATTTGCTGGTATAATGTGAGATCTCAAAACAATGTTCGTTTTGTAGCTGGACCCCATATTCCACGTCTAATCCCTATATGCCCCTTGAGACCCCACGTCTCCCATTCTTAGAAGCATCCCATGTCCGCCAAAACTTGCATGTGAAGAAGGCCTTTCCTTCTTGAAATCAAAAAGTTAGAGACGTCGCCGCCTTTACCCTGAACCCTAAACAATAAGCTATAAGCCCCAAGCTCTAAACTTTAAACCCACGACTCACGCATGTACCATAAGCCCTAAAACCTAAACTGTGCCTTCGGCATGAGGACGAGTTTGCAGTTGCCATCAAGCAGCCACTCGGTGGTTCGTGGTTGGCAGGATGGGTTAAGGTTATTGTCCATATTTATCCCCTAGGGGGTTTGGAGGTCAACCCTAAAAAACGTAACCCTCAACCCTCAACCCTAAACCCTCATGCCTAAACCCTCAACCCTCAACCTTTAACCCTAAAGCGGCCCCAAATCCATTGGGATTCCAGGCTGTGGGTTTGGGCATGGGCTTAGGCCAAGGTGTAGCTTCAACTTCCCCAGGCCCCAACAATTAGCCCCAGAAGCCTGGCCTAAACCCCAAAAACCTAAACCCTAACACACACTCTAAACCTTCAAGCCCCTGTAAGAGCATTTTAGACACGGAGCCCTAAACAAGCAACCTGGCCCCTGAACTTTTCCAAAACCCTTAGCCCGCTCCCGGTGGTTCCTTGAGGTTTCATGGTCAGGCGAGGAGCATCGACCTCTTCAAACTCCGGATCCTTGGACTTCTTTATGATTTACAGGGTTCAGGAATCTAGGGTTTAGGGTGTAGGGTTTAGGGGTTTAGGGTGTAGAGTTTAGGTTTAGGTTGGCTTTAGAATTTAGGGCTGAGAGTTCGGGGTTTAGGACGTCAGGACTTTCGTCGCAGGCTCTAGGGCTGAGGGTAGCAGTGCTGCCACTGACAGAGGGTTTGCTGTTTTCACTGCAAGATTGGGCTTTAGGGTTTAGCGGTTAATTATATAGCGAACATTCTACGGTTATTTAGGGGGATACTAGGAGTTTGGACCATGGCCCATATGGTACTTTCCCAAATTGAGTGGACCCCAATAAGGTACTCCTCTTTTTGGGAAATCCTCCAGTTCCTGCCGTACTTTGACAGATTTTATCTCATTACATGTAAGGGATTACAATACAATAGTACCCCCCGCAAGGGTACCTCCCCGGGTTTAAGGACCTAATAAGGACTATATAGGGCTTAATAAGGGCTAATAGGGTTCTAAATCTGGGGGGGGGGGTTACCTTTGGGGGAGCAATCCCTTCACATGTTTCAACATGTGGTTCTTGTCCTGGCTCTTGGGATTGACGGCTGAATGTTTCATGTCTGGCTTGACAAAAGATCCTAGAGCTTTGGGACCCCAAACCTTGAATCCTCAACCCCAAACGAAAGTGTCTTGGAAGCTGGGGGCTTCAAGTCACTTGGAGTGGAAGCGGTGTTAAAGCATTTTCGTTTTGTGGATCTCGAGGTTTCGCACTGAGGCTCTATAGGGGTGCGAGTTTACAGCAACCCAGGTCAGCGAACCACGCTACAGGATGTTGCGCATTGCGCCAAAGTTGTCCAAGTCAAGGGCCCAGGGCTTGGGAGACCTTGGAAGCAGCGCAGCATGGGGGTAGCATGCCATCGCTCTGGACCTAACGACCCAAAAATGACCCTGAATGCCTTGAAGATCGGTAAGCAGAGGTCTTGAACATGAATGAGAGGCAAGGAAATTCAATGCAGACATCGCAGAATGGCACGGAAGGGCTCGAATCACACTCAAGCCCAAACCATGGACCCGAGTCCTACAACCATGCTGGGGGACAGCAGGAATTTGCTGACTCTCTCCGGAGCCTCAATTCTGTAGGGGGTTCTTGGGGTTTAGGGCTTAGGGGGTTCTTAGACATGGAATGTCGTTTGAGGCCTTGAGGGGTCCTTTCTTGGAGTTATGCCTGGAAATGCCAGGTTTGGACGTGGGCCTGCCCCCCTAAACCTTAAACCCTAAGTAATGGGATGCCTCATCGAGCTATAGTCAAAACTGGTTAAGGAGGGGTTGCATAGGAGATTTTGGTTTCGGGTTTAAGCTCCTTAAAAGGGTGGTTATGTAGGGGATTATACAGGGTTTAGGCTTTAAGCTCCTTGTAAGGGTATAGGGAGTTATACAGGGGATTATGCAGGGTTTAGGCTTTAAACTCCTTGTAAGGGGGTTATATAGGGAATTATATCGGGGAGTATTATTGTAGGGTTGATTAGGGGGCATACTAGGAGTTTAGACTGTAGCTCATTTTAGTAAGCGTGGTCGAGTGTTTAGGGGCTAGGAATGTTCGAATGCCTGGGACAATTTGGAGCTCACATCCTCTTATTTCGGGGCATACCTCAAACTTTTCCTAAAAGCCTAGCTAGACCTCCTGACCACCCATAATGACAGCCCATATGCCACATTTGGGGTTCAAGTCTGTTATTCTAAGTAACTCCTATAATTACCCTAGACCTGGTACCCAAAAACTTACAACCCCTAAACCCTAATCCTCCCTGTAGTATCTTAATTGGCTTGTAGTTATCCACAAGTGATTCGCTTCTGGATTGTCATCTCATGACCGATTGCATAAACCCTAAACCTCATAAACCCTAAACCCTAAACCTCATAAACCCACAAACCCTAAACCTTAAACCTCATAAACCCACAAACCCTAAACCCTTATCCTCCAAATTCTGAACCCTTAGGTCAACCCGGGGCCTGAAGCCTCAAGCATCACGCACGCCAGGAAGGAAGTGCGCGAGGTCACCAAGCTGGTTCAGCAGCTTGCTAGCCGTGAAGTGGCAAGGACCAAACAAGATACAACTGCACATAGGTAGTTTCCCAAAATAGGGGGAACCCAATATAGCTTACAAAATGCCATAATCCTTATTTTGGGGTCCCCAAATAGGGGTCCCCAATATCGTTTCAAAATACCATAATCCCTTGTTTTGGTGACCCCCCAAAAAAATGTACCCCCAGTTTTGGGAAACCCATAGGTGCTAGCAGTTTCAGGAGCAACCCTGGAGCTTGGGGTTAGGGAGATTAGGTCTAGGGGTTCAGCGTATAGGGTTTCGAGGGGGTATGCATTATGCTTAGTTTTTGTTGTGCGTTCCGGTAAAACCCAGAAAGGTCGTAAGAGCCCCGTCTCATACTTAAGGATCCCCAAGCAACCCTGAACCATAAACCCCTAAACCCTAAACCCTAGATGATGGGCTTTGAGGTCCCATCTGAGGGTGGGTTTAGGGGTTTAGGGTTTAGGGTCACCATTTTGGTGTTTGGCGCCTTTGACAAGAAGTTGGTTGCCAACCCCTTAGCAGCTCCAGGGTCCCTGAAGGTAGGACTTGAACCTGCAAGGCCAGCTGTACCAGAGGGTGCCCAGCTCTACTTGTGAGTCCGCTTTAGGGTTTCGGTTTAGGGTTT
>CAJNIZ010011547.1:33978-50684 GCA_905231905.1 Symbiodinium pilosum | reverse complement strand
GGTTTAGGGTTTAGGGGTACCATTAAAGGGGTTATATAGGGGTTATATGGGGATAATGGAAAAGATAATGGAAGCTACTATTTAGGGTTTAGGGTTTACGGTTTCCCAAAATTAGGGGTACCTTTTTTTTGGGATCCCCATAATAAGGACTATAGTGTAATTAGGGTCCATATTGGGGTTCCCTGATTTTGACAAACTACCGCTTGTGAGTAGCTCCGCTTTAGGGTTCAGGGTTAGGGTGTAGGGCCTAGGGTTTGGAGTTTAGGGTCATAACAACACCTGACCTCACAAACGGTGGTTCATGCAGAAAGTAGTCCCAAATTGGCATAATTTCAGGTTCTGAGATTGCATCCTAGAAAGTAGCAAGGATTCACGTAGCAGAAAAGCATTCGCGTTTCATGCCTTCCCCTATTCTGCCCCCAGTGCTACTTAAGGCCACTTGAAGAGGAATTTTTTTGGGGGAGTACTGGGCCGTAAACCCTAAACCCTAAAGGGGCGGTAGTATGGAGAATCTTGGGAAGTTATAGCACCTATAGTCCTACACAGTTCTGCTGTTCCCATCTTGAAATGGGTGGTTAAGGTTTAGGGTTTGGGGCTCCGTGCTTCACACAAGATGGAACCGTGATGTTAGTAATCCTCGCCTAGCTAGGAGCATCCTGCTCAACAATTATAGAAGGTAAGTCTGTTTGCCTTCTTGACTAGGAAGCTCATCTCTGATGGTCCTTGGTGCTATTCTAATGGAACCCAGGTCCCACATACAATCCCTAGCGAGCTTCCTTTCATTCCATTTCTTCTGGCATGAGTGGAGATGTGGGCACCGCCTTTGTAGCTTCATTTAGCAGACACATTTTCCATTGCAGGGTCTGCCGTTGTGAAGGCTGACGCTGGTACCAGACTGGTTAAATGAGGTTCAGGGTTTAGGGCTTAGATATGATCCCCTTGATGTTTATATGTGTCTGGTATGCTCAGCAATGATCTTTGGCATGCACTGGGTCTCAACGCGCTGGAGGATATATTGCTTTAGGTTGGAGACCCTGAGGATGCTTTTCCAGACTTCATTGGGGATGGAAACCACCCTGCATGACCCAGAACTGGCTGAATTTTGATAAGACCGTCTGGGTTGCTGTTAAGGAACTTCAATAAAGTTACTATATTGGGGAAACCTTATTATTTACTATATATATACCCATTATGGTAACTTAATTTAAGTTCCTTAACAGCAACCCAGTCTAGGCTCATGCAGCGTGATGTCCATCCACAGCAACTTCGACTTCCAGCTTGGAAAGGCTTGTTCCAAACGGAACAGATCTGCCGGAAAGCTCACGATGCTCCAACAGCACGCCAGCATGTTCCCCGGTGCTTCATGTGGCCTGCCAGAACTCCTGGCATTTTAGGACATGGAGGTCCTGCATCACTAGCCAGTAATTAATCTCCATTTCTGTAAAGCTGTTGACGTTGGCCAAGGCTGCATTTTTCCCCATAAACACCTAAGCCCTCCGCCCGAAACCCTTACGTACCGTGGTACGAAATTGCAATGCTCCAGGTGCTGCTGGAGATGTGATACGGGGGTTGGAAGAAATTCTTGCCATCATATAGAGTGGTGCAGGATCTTCCTCCGTCCACAGTATTCGGATTCGCAGAAGGAAGCTTGAAACAATCAATAAGGAATAAGGGGCTTATAGGGATTACTAGCAAGGATTGAATGGAGGCAGGGAGTTTATGGTCTAGGGGAGTATCCAGGAAATTGCTTTAGGCCATCCATTCCCCCATTCCCTGTTGAGCATGAACTCGTTTTTCAAAAGCCTGCTCTTTCGACTCCAAACGGCCCGAAGCACAGCTTCAAATTTTCCGAAGTAGATACCATCTCTTCACATTAAGGCGAAAAGTTGGTAGTATCTATGAATGCGGAGCCAACGGAAGTGTGTTTGAGCTTGAGGAGTAAGACCCCTTTCGCTGGATGGATTGAAGGCTTCTTAGTAACCCATGTAATACGCCCCTATATAATCCCCTGTACAACTCCCTTTAAGGAGCTTAGACTAGAGTTCATAAGAAATGAAGTTGAACTGTCTTGGAGAATGTTCAGTTCGAGTCACATTCAGACTCACAATGAGCATGCAGAGAAGAAGCTCTCCCAAGACTTGGTAGCTGTTAGGGTGTAGGGTTCAGGAGGATATTACCCCTACACCCTAAATCCTAAAAATAGTGGAGAATCAAATGGGTGGTTGTCAAAATTAAAGTCCCCCTTTGGATCCCTACTATAATACGGCACCTAATATTTAGGGTACCCAAAAAGGGACCATCATTTTGACATCCACCCAAATGGACAAAGAAAGTGATATGGAAGCTGGGCTCCTAGGGGGTCTGTGTCGTAGGGAAAGGTGGAGTTTTGATGTACAGAAACAGCTCTTTTCCTCATCTCGTGGTTCTAAGCCGTGTCCATGACCACCCTAGGTTTAGGGGTTTAGGGTTTAGTTGGCATTACATACTCTTCTGCTTATGATCATTCTCAGCAGAGCGTTGTTCAGTTCTAGAAACGTCGTTGCGATCACCGCTCTGTTTCCGGAGGGTGTCGACGTATCGTCAGCCTTGTTGTCTTGCGTCTTGCGGCTGATAGTACTCTTACGACATTCACCGAATCCGCCAACTCATCATTATCAATTATCCATGTTGACATTGCTCGAAGCAGTCAACAATCATGGATGATTCTCGGCGCTGGTGCTTGGATGCAGAGGCACAGTATTGTCAATTGTCAAGTCACACTTTCCCAATGTATATATGTGCTGTGGACGACGGCAATACATGATCACGTTCATTGATTGAGGATCGTTTGCCTATTCATTTGCGCGCACCCACCACCCTGCCCTCTGCTTCCTTGGAAGAATGCCTGCCCTGTTGCATTTCTCCATGCTGTAGGTGTCGGTCCAAATAGTGATCTCTGCAAAGTCCCTATGTGGAGATTCAGGGAAATGGTAACCCAATAATGGAACGTGACATTGGATTTATGTGAAGTGGATGAGGGTCTCAAGCATGTATGCCCAACGAGATTGTCGGACACCCCTTTTGAAAAGGTTACACAGCACCGTCTTACGACCCCACATATAACTTACCTTTGGTTAACAATGAATGAAGAAATGGATCCTTATAGTAGTCCCTATATGGTGGCCAATGATACGGTAGTTTCCATCAAATTGTTTGCTTCCTCCCATACCCTAGACCCCAAGCCCCAAGCACAAAACCCCAAACTCTAAACCCTAAAGAGGCAAGATAAAACCGAAACCACGTGCAGAAGATCCAAGCACCTTCTGATGGCCTTGCGCAGAAATCATTTGGAGCTGGAGGGTCCCATGGGAGGGACGAGGGTTTAGGGTTTAGGGGGTTTAGGGTTTAGGGGGTACACCGCCCTCCATTCCATAAACCCCTGTTTTTCAGGGTATTTAGATTTTATTTGGGGGGATAGCGTGACATATTCCTTCGACTTTCGATGGGTTCCGAATGATCCCTTCAGCACATATGTTGGGTTTAGGCTTTGGGCTACAGGGTATAAATACACATAGGAGGTGCAGGCTAAGCCCCGAGGGACTAATGTGAGAACCTTTCGGACCCTAGGAGTCTACCACATGTTTAAGGGGACAGTCAAGGTACGGATTTTCAGAATCCCTCCACCCTAAAGAGGACCGCAACATATTGGATAAAGATGGACTTTCTGTCGACGCCTGCTTCCAGCTGAACCTCCACAGCTCCTAGTGAAGAAACGATTTTAGCCGCCTCAGGCGTGACAAAAGAGAGCAAGTACCTGGGTATAGTATCGAAGGTCTACCTTATGCCCGAAGGGCCTTCGTTACAGGGCTCTATCACAACCTTGCGTATATGGAGTGCGAAAAATGAAGGGCTTTGGGGTGTCAGGTAGGGGCTTCAGTGGAAGGCATTTTGATCATGTCCCTCCGGATAAGATTCGGCACTGCGGAGACAACGGAGAGAGGCCTCGGAGATCTTCATTGTGTGGGCGGCTTGCCTCAAAGGTTTAGTTCTAAACATCGAAATGCAAAAATGACACACAAATGCTTACAATGGTGCTTACAGGTGCCCTTTGCCTCAGGCTGTTCATTTCGGTCTGTAGGGCGCTAGGAGCCATGATGTGAGGATTCGGACAGATGTACGTAGAGTTTGGAGTTTAAGTTTCAAGGCGCGTGCCTTGTTTAGAGTGTAGGATTCAGGGCTTAGCTTTCAGGATTCAGGGCACACACTGTCACGGAAAATTGAGCCTGGGCTCTAAACATTGAGCCCCTATGCACGCTTCACTGTATAACCACTAACAAAAAGACAAACAATCCAATACCTTCAGTCCTGTACCCTAATCGCTTCAGACCTAAGCACCTTTCATTGAAAAATACAAGGGGTGTTTGATTGATGTGGAAGCCTGAGTAATTTGCAACATTGGGGTAGGTTCATTGTAAAATTATGGTCAAGGGCACTGCAAGTAGAACCCTAAACCCTAAACCGCGTTTGGAATTTATCTAGGCTCCAACAGTCTTTCCTAGCCATGGCAAAGGACTTGACGACCGCCTGGGTGCCCATGGAGGGCGACCAGGCACGGGGAAAAATGCTGGGTGCTGCATGGCTTACCTCCCCCCTCCAAAAATGAAAGCCCCAAAGGGCTACCTGCATAGACCGCTGTCCTTGAGAGGGGCAGCTTCGCTAAGTTTCAGGTCGTTGTTGGGAGACTGATTCCTGTTAGACAGGTAGTTCTTGTATTGTTTCATGTCTTGGGTATACCAGTATCGGAAACACAATGACAACCCGCCACGTTGTTTTCTGCCCAGCGTTTGGTGCGAGAATGCTGCTCTTGCCACAGTTTCGGGCAAATTTCAAGGACTTCGAGGGGCCTAAAAAAACGTGCTCCTTTTCTGGGAATGTTGCTCAACGTGGCGTTTTCGCGCTATTTCGCATGCAAAGATAATTCGTCTAGAAAAAGGTCCAGGAGGCACAGAATCCATTGTAAGTTACAGTATTTCGGGCTGTTCGAAGATAGAAAATGCTCATTTCCGGCGGATGCCGAATTTTATGCAATTTTGGCGAGGGAGGACATAGCTGCCATGGCTCACCTTCTTTCTTCTCACTTGCTGAGGCTCTTAAGGCGCAAGCTGGTGGCGCCGAGCAGGTCCTTGCCTGTGTTTTGCCAGCTTGGACTGATGGGGCGTAGCTTGGACTAATGGGAACGATCCTTGGACTAGGAGGAACGATCCTTGGATTAATGGGCGGTGATTCTGGTATGAGCATATATGCTCTGGTCATCGTGTGCTTTTGGAACACGAACGGTATTATTATGGTTTGGACATGGATGCTCTGGTCACCGTATGTTCTTGGAACATGAACGTGTAAGATATCTGGCAAAGCGTGGGACGGTAATCCACGCGCTAGCAATGACAACTACTCAGGTTCCGACGCTATGTGATGACGATTGCTGGCAAGTCCCAACTATACTGTCCCCATGACAAGCACTCCGGACAAGGGATGCTCTGTTTTGAGAGATCCTGGACCCCAAAGCGCATCGGAAAGGCTAAAGGCTAAACCCTAGCCACCACATCCTAGACTAGGAGCCGTAAACCATTGATCCTCAACTGGCTTGCCGCAGCCTACTCTCTTCACAAAAAATCCTTCACGGCAAATCTTGTCATGAGTCTTATAAATCCCGATCCTGGACCCTAATCTCAAAACTGCAAAGCCCAATGAACAACATGTCAACCATAATTTCTGAAACGTAAGCCCTAATCCACCGATCCCCCAATTCCTAAAACCTCGAACCTAATGCTTAAACACCAACAACTAAACTCTGATATCTAAACCCCAACCCCTAAGCGCCAATCCGTAATCCGAAAAACCCCTAATCACTGATCCCAAAACCCAAACTCCCAAACCTCCAAAACATTAAATCAGAAACCCTAAGCCCTAACCCCAACACCCGAAACCCCAAAATCCCTAAGCCCCAAGATCCTTAATCAAGTATGGGGCTTTCTAGGGGATGAGACCCTAAAGGGTACACCTAGGGGTATATATAAGGTATGTAAGGGTCCCAGGGTTGAACAGGGAGCCCATGATTTCAACCTTGGCCGTTGCAAGGTGAGGGGCGTCTCACCGCCCAGACCCTTCGCGCGCCCTGCCTCAGTCCCGAGGTGCACAAGGGTGACCTTTAGTTGTTCTGGGTTTAGGGGTTACATAGGGTTTCTAGGTTAGGGTTTAGGGTTTAGGGTTTAGTTGTTTTGGGTTAAGGGGTTACATAGGGTTTCTAGGTTCATTATAGGGTTGTTTGGGTGTCTAGAGTCGAGAATTCACATGGGGCTGAACTGTACAGGTGCAATGTTCTGGGGGTTTCGGGGTTTAGGGTGTAGGAGTTATGTAAGTGTTTGGAGACTGTATAGGGTTCTGCGATGAGGGTTTACAGTAGGGCTAAAGGATTTGGGTTTAGAGGTGAGAGTTTTTGGATCGTGTAGGATTTAGGGTTAAAGGGGGGTGAAGGTTTGGGTGGTAAGGGTCGCGGGTTCAGAGATTCTGGTTTAAGGGCAAGGGATTAGGTATTGTTGCCGGTGTAGGGGGCATACAGTTTAAAGGATTCAGATTTAGGCATTCGGATTTAGGGTTTAGAGCTTGCAGTCCAGTAATTGGGGCTTGGGAGATTTCAATCCCTATCCTGTGATGCAGGCTATCCTCCCAGAAGCCATAGAAGCCTGAATAATTTCCAACATTGCCCCTTATATTCCTTACGATCTACAAGAAATATGGTAGAGCATAGTACACCCCCGAACCCTATGCTCCTTCTGGTGGCCCCTGAAATTGCGTGCGCGCTGCAGAGGCCCCATGAAAATGCACCCGAAGTGATCTCTTTTCCACAGGAAATTGCGGGGGTTTCCTTACAAGCAGAACTGCTACGATCCCTACCTAGACCCTCCTCCTACCCTCTATTAGGGCCTAAGTACCTACTATAAGGGACCATATATCCCCAATTAAAGGTACAAGGAGGGTCCTGGTACCTGTGGGTTCGGGTATTACTCCTGGTCCCTGCATCAGTTGCTCGCAGTTCGGGAGCAGCATTTCAAGCAAAATCTGATGTGGAGCGAAGTCTTCGCGATGATATAAGCCCGAGGTCACCTTTCACCCAACCCAGAAACCAAAGGCTCCCATTTAGTTTCTTTGTTGGCTTGTTATCCGGTGGCTGCTTTCCAGAAGGGAGGTCGAATAAAGTGGCCCAAGATGAGTTGCACATGAGCCCTGGTATCAGACCCTTAATGCGAAGCCTCGAGATGCTTGACAAAAGCTTGCACTATTCCTAGAACAACAATTCTTATAATTATTGTTATTGCTACTATTCTTACTATCATCTTTACGTATTATTGTTATTGCTATTATTGTCGTTAATATTGCTATTACTAATTACTATTGTTATCAAAGCCCCCGGGGTCTTCAACCTAAGGTCCAAAGCCCTGATGCCACAAATCCACCCCCCGAGCCTTGCGAAAGCTCCTAACATCCAGCTCCGGAAGCCGCCCAAATGCAGTGGGTTCAAAGGTGGAAAGTAGCAACCGGATTCACTTCTTTGTACGACCCATATCATAGTTGTGGATATTGTGAGTACAACTGAAAAAGCGGGGCTTATGATTCTAAACTCCGAGTAATAGCAACCTTCCCTAAACCCCAAACCCTTAACCCAGAACCCTCCAGGCTTGATCTACAGTCCATCTCCCCCACACGCTTAGCAAGATGAGGCTGACGCAGGAGGGTTCAGCTTCCCCCGTGCTTATCTGGCTTGCTGATAAGGAACTTAAATCACGTTACTATAGCAAGGAAGCTTTGTTTTTGCTATGTACCCTTAGTATGGTAATTCATTTTGAAGTTCCTTTCCAACAACCCAGTCATGGGGGGGATTGGGGGAGAGGGCGCGCGGCTTGGAGATTAGGGCCGTAAGATGGCATGTTAGGCTTTATGATGCTTTATGGTTTCGGGCTTGGGGTGTTGGGATAGGTACCATTCCGGGATCTGTATGTGCATATTATATACACGCGGTGTAATGCTTAGGGTTTCGGGTATGCGGAAAATTGATCGGCATCATTGTGGGGATCTCTCCTCCACTCTCAGGTTGTGTGTTCGCAAGTGTAAAATGCAGAGCTGGCGACTGGGTGCCGGTGTTTTGGCCTGCAGCCCTTCACGGGTGATGGGGGATAAAAAGGTTATGCTACATAATGGGTTTTGGGTGTATGGGTGTTAGGGTTTTAGGGGTTTAGGGCTTACTGTTTCTGATTTAGTGGTCTGGAGTTCAAAGGTTTGGGTGTAGTAGGTTGGGGGAGGTTTGGTTCAGATCTAGGGCTCTGCCGGGTGTGCTCTACAACCATCTAACCAACCCATCCACACTGCCTAGGTCCTAAACCATAAATCGCGGAGATTTCCAGACAGAACGGAGCTAAAACTGCAGATTCCCCGAGCAGGGTAATTTCCTAGACTCTGACAACCCTGAGCCTTGTAATTTCTAATTCTAAGGTTCCAGTTTAGAGTCTAGGGTTTAGTGGTCTGGGGTCTCGAGATTTAGGGTTTAGGGTCTGAAGTGTATGGCAAGGATGAGATGGATGAGGCAGATTTGCCATCTTACGCGACTAATCCCTTCCCCTGCACCCCCACCTAATTAAGCACCATGACCTATAGTACCTTATAGTAGCAGTATACACCAGCGAGAATCTTTATCCTGAAGGGGTGGGGGTGTATTATCAGGAGAGGTGATTAAACTTCATGGCCTCGGCATTACAGGATTGTTGGGGGGGGGTCCTACGTAGCGCAGGAATTCCTCCATCCACCCTACTACTGAGACTTTAGACTTTCCACTACATGCTACAGAACGCACCTCAACAGTTGTGAACACTGTTTCCTTTCATCAGCTTCATAGATGTATTATAAACCATCGAATAAGCTCCGAACCTTACTGGAAGAGCCCCACACATTCCCCTGTATACCCCCATATTGCCCGCTGCAAGCTCGGTGAGAGGAAGCCTCATTGAAGGGACCCCTAGGCCCCGTTCAGGCCCCTGGCTTCATCATGAAAGCGTGGGTCGTCGAAGTGGGGTCGGCTATCCCCTCCGCAGCGCTCAGGGTTGTGGGGTCAAGGTTTAGGGTTTGCGGGATTAAGGCTTTTTTTTTGGTCCGGGTTTAGGGCTCAAGGATTTAAGGCCTAAGGATTTGCATACAGGTTTCACAGGGTTGGGTTCAACACTAAGCGCAGCAATTGAGCGTATTTCCGCAACACGAAAGCTCGGAAGATCGCTTGTTCAATGGTAGTTTCTATTTTATGTTCCATTACCCCAATATTACCCCAATACAACCCCAATATTATTCAGAATTATTCAATGTAAGCCCAATATTACCCCAGTATAACCCAAGTATTACCCAACATAACCACTAATCGTGGACCTACATGAAACCCAGATAATTTGGAGGTCAGGATGGCATTTGGGGTTATATAGGGTTTATGGAATATAGGGAGAATGGAAGCTACTATTTAGGGTTTAGGGTTATATAATATAGGGATAATGGAAAAGATAGGATATAGGGATAATGGAAAAGATAGGAAACTGCTATTTAGGATTCAGGGTTGGGTTATCTAATATAGGGAGATGATAGAAAAGATAGTGGAAAAGAAAATGGAAACTACCATTGAGGGTTTAGGGTTTGGCTTTGGTTAGCTTGGAATGAAGGAAGGAAAAGAACATGGAAACTGTCATAATGGGTTATATGGGGACTACTATAAGGTTCCATTCATTCATTCCTAGCTAACCAAAGGCCAGATTTCTTGGGCTTCGGGGCTAAGAGTATTGTTTCCTCACTGAGACGTCGGTTCCTACGGCAGATCGGGGTATGAACCTCAGCCCCAGCATAGTTCATACTTTGAGAAAATGGCGCGTATGCGCCGCAGGATTGATAGTTGAGGTTTTGAAGATGCCAGTTAGCCAGTGGTCCTGGGTTCCGTACCTTGGACTCAGTTTAGGTTTGGGATATGGGCCTAAGGGTCCAAGGACCCAACTGATAGGGCGTTAGGTCCAACATACCATCAATATTATACTATTTGGGCCCGAAAACCCTATTATTTGGATCCTTGGACCCTGAGGGTGGGCGATGAGCCGGACTTTCGGGCTCAGGGTTTCGGTTTGGGGCTCAAGTTGCACGAGCCAGGGAAGAACATTGCTTCAGCAGACCATTTTTCCGTGGTATGGTGGGGAATAAGGGAATAGATCATGTAGGGATTATAGGGATGATCCGTAACACATCTGAAATTACCATTATTGGTTTTCATTGTCCCGGATGGCACGTGGCGGGTTGTCAAAACTTTGGTCTTTTTTGGGTCCCCAGTGTAAAGCTGCCCCTAGCACATAGGTCACGCCAAACAGGGTAGCAAAAAGAGGGCCATCAGTTTGACAACCAGGAAAGCTATCCTAGCATGGGCTTAGGCCCTAGGCATTACCTGACCTTCCAGACCCACTGCCGAGATAGTCCCCAGGCCGAGCAGAACATAAATAGGCTGCACCAAATCAGCAGGTCTGCTTGATCCCCAAGGCTTTGTCAAACATATTCTGCTTAGGAAGGACATAGATTTCCAAGCGGCAGAAAGAGCGTGTAAGAAGCAAGAAAGCACGGATGTGTGCCTGAATGTCTATACATGTATATATATATATGTATGTGTGTGTATGCATATGTATATATATACATATACATACACGTATATAAGAGGAAGTTGTTTCCCTCATATCTATGACATTGTATTCTTGCTAGGGTTCATCAGGGCCAAAAGCATTAATTTCAAAGAGTCTGTTCTAAATTCTCACATGCCGCAGGCTTTTGGCCATGAGCGTCCTGGAACACACTCATGACATGAGATATGAAGCCAGAGGAGCGAAGACCACCACCTGGCTTTCAGGGTAAATACCTGTGCTGCTAGATGTTGGGCCATTGCTATACCTATACCCAGACCCTCCTATGTAGTTCCTTTTTGGGTAGTATATTATAATCCCTTACCCAAAAACATAACAGACCCCAAAAGGAACTACATAGGAGCCCTTGGGTAATGACAAATCCCAGCGCTGCCATACCCGAGCTCATAGGGTGCTTGCCATACCTGCCGCTCAGAAGAGGAAATGTTTGAGGAAGCCTGGTGATTTGCACTGTTTAGGGTTTAGGGTTTAGGGTCTATGCCCTATAGGCCATAGACCCTCAAGATAGCACCTCGCATCTTAAACTCAAGCCCTAAACCTAGTTCCGTCGCCCCATCCTTTGCTGAACAAAGTGCTTAGCCCTTGTGGCGGCCTCCTTGGTCTGCGGTGCAATGGGCAAAGGCAACTTGACTTGGGCTTAGGGTTTATCGTTCGGAGTTTAGGATTTCGAAGAGCAGCGCTGCACAAAATTCAGGGGAACATGGAATAAGGTACTTCGAGCTTGAATATGTGCCCTACCGTAGCATCTCCTAACATCCCTGTCATAATCACAGTAGTCAGTAGAAGGTACCCCAAACCCCAAATCTATTTGCTTATGTTTCTCAAGGATTCCATCGTCAGCTCTTCTGGCTTGACATGAGCATTGCTGGGGTGTATTGGTAATGGTGTCTTGAGATCTTTCAAACGAGCTCGCGCTAATACTATGCAAGAGACTCCAGGTTCAGAAGACTAGGTGGGTGGTTGTCAAAATTATGGTCCCTTTTGGGGTACCCTCAATATTAGGTGCCGTGTTATAATGGGACCCAAAAAGGGACCATAATTTGGACAACCACCCAAGTAGGTTTAGTTTAAGGTTTAGGGCTTAGGGGTTTAGGGTCTAGGTGCGTGTGACTTAGGCTCTGCTTCTGAACCCCTTGACTTGGTTCTGTTATGTTGCCACAGTATATCGAGATTTATTTCCGCATAATGTTTATCACCAGTTACTTCTTAGCTCCACCACCCACCAAGCATGAAATACTGGCTAAGCTACGTTCCAAAGACCTCCCCCGAACCCTGGAGACTAAATTTGAGGAATGTAACTAAGCTTGAGATTTGAGAAATCCTCACTCGGATGCCAGATAGATATGCGCCACAACCGCTTCATATGCCTCACACCGGTTCTTGAAGCAAAGAAGGTTTGCAGAACAGTTCCCCGTAACATCCTGAAATCCCTGTACACCTCTCTTGTCCCTCCACAGTCGCTGGGCATCCCTGTGATAAGAAGTGCCCCAGATGTTCCGTGGGTGTAAGATGTGCAAAGTCTTCAGATCTGATTTTGTACGTGCCCTACACTTGGGTTCACATTAAGTCTAAACTCCTGAAAGGGGGTTATATAGGGGATTCTATAGGGGAGTAGAACATTAGACGAAGGCTGTTATTGCAGTAGGCGCGGGTGCCAAGGCTTTGGGTTGCCCCTGCATAGTACAAGATTCCATGCAAAGTCCCAGAAGCCTTAACTTGAGGGGCCTTCCTCCTTCAGGGTTTAGGATTTAGGGTTTTGGGGTTGAGGGTGTAGGGGTTGGGTTTTGGGTTTATCAGGAGCACTTCACCATACACTCCTATAGAGGAGGTGAACGGGCAGCCTAATTCTCGGAAAAGCTCATCCCCTGATCTTTGATTTCTCCACTCTTCACCTAGACGTAGACCTTCCAATGTAAGTTTTTTTTTTTTGCGAGCCCGAAGCAGAATGTGAGCCGACGAACAAGGCCAAGACCAAATAGAAGCTGCATTGAAGGGTGCCGAAACTGCCTCAAGCCTGTCTACGAACGCTAAGCCCCTGCGTGGCAACCCGCCCCAGTTCGACAACCCTAAACCGTAGTAAGAAGAATGGCAACCAAGGCAATAGTAATAGTATTCATAGCAATAGTTAGTGACCGTTGCTTCATGGTGCTCAAGCCTGAGGTTATGGTGACTCGCCTATCCAGGCACAAATTGGGCCTCACATGGCCTAGCAGCGAAAAGGTGCGGGTTGAGGGTTTCCAGTGCTTTGGCATCATTTTTTTAGAAGCCATGGTAAGATTTGGGGTGCACAGCATTACAGCATCCTGCATTGTACAAAATTCGGATGACATGCCCCCAAGAGTTCGCAGCTTGCGAGGTTTTGGTATGCGACATCTTGGGGACTTGGTTCTGCAGTGCAGTGAATAGGATCCTCAAGCGATAAATTCCCTACACCCTGGATTCTGGGCACGTGGCGCAGGCGAATCAAGTCAGAGGCAACCGCAACAAAATCTCTCGTTCAACTTGGCTTCAGAGCCCCAAGCTATGAACCCACCACCCCAAGTGCAGGATTTGAAGGTTTCAGATTTGGCCCCACTTGTAAGGGGCTGCCCTAAGCTGGATGTCGGGACAGATGCCAGTGGCCCTCGAACTATACGCCTGCGTATAGAGATTCATGTTACTGTCTTTTCAATTGTTCAACCTGTGCAGGAGTTCTGCTTATCAAATAGACAGCTGTGAGCCGAACCGCTGCACAGTCAAATTAGGGTACGTTTCTACAAAATTCATGTCACTGCCTTGGTTCTATTTCGTACTTCTTGGTAGACTCCTCAAAACATGGTGCGAGATCGAAGAGAAAGGCGGAGCCCCAAACTTCTCCGTGCTTCGTTTCCCTGGGCCTCCTAAGGCCAAAATTGAAAGACACCTGTCTACTTTGAAGTCATGAGCCTGGAATTTGTGATTGCTTTGGGGTGTACTGTCTACAAATCTTGTTTACTCGGTGTAAATAAATGCGTTCGTGGAGCTCCCACAGAAGTTCGTGCCAGGATCTCCAGACGGGGCAAGTGGTGGAAGTGCTGCCTGGCTATGGAAGAATTAGATTCAAGATTTTGGCTTAGGGCTTAAGTTATGGTTTTGAGGTACAGGAATTCGAGCTTAGGGCTTTGGATTCAAACTTTTGTTTAAGTACGAGTCTCTTGGAAGTACTAACGATGCAAGTATCTGGGGAGTACATTAGGTGCTTTCTATTTGAAGGCTCCTCCTCTAATCCCTTTCCCTGACAGTTTGGTTCCTCCATTTGGGGTATACTCCATGCCACGACGACCGTGCATTCTGGCCCTCATATTGTTCGTGGAGATTCTGCGGCTGTTCTTAGCACAAAGACATGGAGCACCCTACCCCAAAAAGGCGGCTTCCGTACTTGAGCGAAGATCCAAGTATCTTCAGATTCGATTTAGAAGGGGGGCCTTAGTTAATTACGGATAGTCAGACCCTACTTGCAGGGTCAGGGGTAATCAGTACTTGGGGTAACTGCGGTCGCTGTATGTGGCTTATATGGCGTGAATTATATTTACTAAGTGCTTCTATATGGCTTATAGATCCCAAGACCCTCTAAAGAACAGAAGATAGTTGTGGGGTCCAGGTTCTTAACTTTCTTTGTTCTCGTGGGAAGAAGGAATATAATCCCTGTATAACATAATTAGTCCCCTATACCCTACAGTAACCCTAAACCTTGATCCCGGAAACCCTACCTAAGCCCTAGATAATCTATTCACTTATCCCTACTAAGATCCAGTAAGTTGAAGCCAGGGCCCTGTTAGGTTGGTATAAGTGACCTGAATCAGGTATGCCAAGCCGAACCTTACGGATGGTTAGTAGGGAATGGAAGAGTGGATCCTTTTTTCAAAGTCCCCATGTAATCCTGTTTAGGGTCGACTGGTTCCCTAAAGTAGTCGGTTTAGGGTTTTGGCGTTCAGGGTATAGGATATAGGGTTTAGGGTGTATAGTTGTTCCTATATCATATGCCTCTGTGCCCGATTAAGCACCAGTAAGAAATTCCATTCAGATTGAGAAACCACCCCGCAAATCATGGACCTGGAAGCAGTGGGCCAACAGCAAATGAGACCTTTGTGCAAACGATGATGATCCTGGGAAATCGTCCTGGAAGTAAACACTGCTTCCATGCAATTTTTGGGTTCTATCCCAGTATTCTTATGATCCGGGGCGCTACACTGCACCCCAAGCCACAAACCCTAAACCCTGTATGACCTCTCTGGCCCTGTTGAGGGACCCTCTGCCCCCACTACTTGCCTTCATCACCTCGAAGTTAGAAGCTGGGCTGTAGCTGAGGTTTGGCCTCTCATCGGAGAAAGGCAAGACGCTGGTTTGGGGTTAAGGATGTGGGGTTTAGGGTTTAGGGTCTATGGAATTTGGGGGGGTGGAAGTTTAAGCTTCGGAGTTTGGAAAGGCGGCTGGGTTTGGTGCTTTTGGGAGTCTAAGGTTTAGTCTATGGGCTGCAGTGGCCATGCACACGTGGACGCTGATCCCGGCGCCCAAACTACTTTCCTCAGAAGTATACACAGATTTGCGTGTATAGTAATGTGTATGTATACACACACAAAAACCTTGCTATCCACAGGAAGCGACCCATGGCGCTTCACTCTACATACAGTTCTTACATCCATAACAGAGTTCCTAAAACGCTCAGCCAAACAGCATACTGAAAGCTACACCCTTAAACCGAAACGGCCCTAGATCTGAAGCGCTGATTCCTGCACTCAAAACTCAAAACTCGCTATCAGCTCAAGGCTCAAAACGTAGACCCTAAATGCAAAACCCAAACGCGTACAATCCTTTTTGAAGCAGGTCAGCTGCTGAATGGTCTCCAAGGACGGCTAAGAAGCTTCCAAGCAACAGGACGCTGGGAGGCCAGAAGTGCCAGAATTTGATTGGGATTGGGGAGGTTTTAGGATTTAGGGTTTAAGGTTTAGGATGTAGGGTTTGAGGTTAAGGTTTTGTGGTTCAGGATTTAAGGTTTAAAGGCTGCGAGGCCGAAGATCCTACGACCTCCAAGGCGCGTAGCTCAGGGTCTGGCGCAAAGTCAAGGGCTTGCGCGCTGATTGGATGTAGGATTGAGGCCTAAGGGCTTTATTGAGGTTTAAGCTGACACTTTAGTTGGGATGTGGGGTTGAGGTTGAGTAGATAGAGCCGTGCGGGCTGACATCTGCGCTGAACAGTGGAATACATGAGCATTTCCCAAGAAAGGGGTCCCCTTCTATACTTCGCAATACACGCATCCTTAGACCCTAAACCCCCTAAACCCTGAAACCTAAAACCTAAACCCCAAACCCTAAACCCCTTGTTGGGAATGGCATCACTCCGAGAGCCTAATCTCAGCAAGGGATCCTTCTTCTCCCCAGGTTCACATGAACTAAGTTGCGTTTGGGTTCGAAGTTAGGCGAGCTTGCAGCGAGCTTGAGATATTGGATGAATGCCCCTGGTTTTCAAAGCCCTGGAATTCGGTGACCCTTTGGTACTTTCACTAGCACCTCAGCAGCCAGAGGGTCCTCTGCAGCAGAGGCCATGCACCCCAAAAATGCTGCACGCATTCCCATTGGAAGGTTGTTGCCGTAGCTTCTTTGGACTTGCAGTTTCAGCAAGTTCCATCATTTTCAGGGTTGATGAGCTTGCAACGGCGGTCAGAGGGTTTAAGGTTTAAGGGCTCAGGTTACACATGGTTCACGAGGTCTGTGGTCTATTACTGCTTTGAAGTGGCTTGGGGTAGTGCAGATAATATTCCTAACCAGGGACCTGAAGACATCAGTGTCCCTTCAAAGGCAGCTCAGAATCATTCCCAGAGCATTAACTCCCAAGCCTAGCACTTATACGATGACACACCAATTCCTACTGGTGCTTTCAGAAATATTGTATGACCTTAGTATACAATCAAAGCATAACTCTTGAGGTATAAGGTCCTTAGGGTCATGC
>CAJNIZ010011547.1:14355-33878 GCA_905231905.1 Symbiodinium pilosum | reverse complement strand
ATTTAAGCTCCTTAATCCCTATATTCCCCCAGCTTCCATTTCATTTTCCATTTTCCTTTCCATTTGATTCTCCATTATAGGGGGATAATCCCTTAATTTAAGTTCCTTAACAGCAACCCAGTAAAGGCTTATGTAGCGGCTTCGGTCCTCCTTTCCCTTTCCTGTGGGACCTCTTCTACTTCGTAGGGTAGATGGGCCTTGGGGCCCTGATTCTTCGTTGATACCAACCTAGAACCTGAAAAGTACCGTTATGCGCGACCTTATCCGCGTCATTCTTGGCCTTGGCTATGATGCAACATAATTTTCTTCATGCTGCCAACAGAACGAGGAGTAAAGCCTTATACTCATCATATCCCGAGAAACCAAGTACAGAAAAATAGACCTTGTATGGCTGACCACGGCCATACATATATCCTTAAGGAGAACCCTGGAAATCCCTCAATATTTCTAGGGCCCCTCCAGGCCTAAACTCTAAGGGTCCAAGTACCCAATAATCATATACTTACCCAAAACCTATACAAAAACCACTAGTACCCAAAACCTAAGTACCTAATTATTGGGTACATGGACCCTTGGGTAAACTCTAAACCCCTTTTTCATTTGGAAGCTGCGAACTGTGCCTCGCAGGCAAGCAGCAGCTCACTTGATGATGGAGTGCTTCGAGGACTGGATGCAATCCCCTGGTTCAGAGCGTAGGGTTTAGTGTTGAGTGCATAAACTGCAAACTTTTATAGGTTGAGGGTTAATATTTGTTAGATCCAGATTCAGAGATGCCGCAGGCATCTCCTAATCGCCTTCCTAAGGGTTTACATGGTAGTTTTCCTCAATAGGGGGACCCCAAAATAGAACCTAAAATGCTAAAATCCTCATTGTGGGGACCCCCCCCATTTCGGGAAATCTCCACGTGTTTCAAAGCCGGCTACCCGAGGCAACAGCAGAACTTTTGAGCCGCACGGCTTCCTTGGCCCGAAGCCTTTCACGGACCCTAAACCCTGCACTCTAGGCAATCTAGGCAGGGCTTTGATCTCTAGGGCTTTCAACTCTTTGTTCCACACGATGTGTTTTTGCAGCCCCCAGCCCCCAAAATCAGGACCCCATGTCATAGCTTTGCAGGTTTGGGTTGCCAACACCCTCCTAGTGTGGTTGAGTGGGGCAGCTTCGGCAAAGGCATTTGCCGTAGTTGTGTCCTACTGCTTCTCCAGGTGGTCTTCCATAGCGAGATAATTTTGCAGTAGTTCAACCGAGTTTGGAAATGCTTGGCAGTTTCTGCGTAGATCTAATGCATGAGCAGGGGGTGAAGACTTCAAACAAGGAAACAAGGCGCAGCTAGGATGCTCCTATCCCAAAACCACACGTGTTTCAGCCCTAAGCCTCCAACATCCTCGACCTGAAGAAGGAAGACCAGGCTTATGCTCAATCTGAACCTCTTCCTGAACCTTTCCTGTCTACTCAAAGAGCATCATCTTATCATCATATCTCTTCATTCCTTGATACGGTAGCCAGCTCAAAACCCTAAACCCCAAACCCCAAATCCTATATATAATATACCTTAAACGCTCCTTGGCCAGGCTTGTTGGTGGAGCCACCGCCTGTTGCCTCGGGCCCCTGTTGCACAGTGGGAGAGTTCCCACCCCTACATCCTAAACAAAGCCCCGGCTTCAATGCTTGAGACTTAGGGTTTATAGGGTTTAGCACCCCCCCCCCCTCCCCCCCAACAAAAGAAGAAACTAAGATAGACACTCACTTGGTCCCTGCATCTAAGAGGACAGTAGTCTTCAATAGATTTGTGGGGGTGTCATAATCTTGCTTGGGGGACAGGTTGACTCCTGAAATCCTAAACCATAACCGACCCCTAAACTCCAAACCAAAACCCTAAAACTCTAAACCCTAGGGGGGACCTGCTCTGAACCTGAACATATTCCAGATCTACTTATGAGCACCTGCCAAAAAATGGATATCTTCTCGGGGAAACTTTGAACCCCAGAACATATAAATGAGTAAATAAGTGAATACAAACATAAATATATCTATATATATATAGACATATACACGTATTTCTCCCGTTCTCCGTTCCACCCCTAGGCATCGTTATTTGATAATTCCTTCTAGCAGTACCTGGACCCCAAAGGTACGTAAAACAATAGCCTCAACCCCCCTAAACATCGCCCAACAAGGTTATTATGGTACATATTTGTGGGGGTTCACCTAGAAAGCCTTCAAGTCATGCCAAGGTAATAGCTTGCAGTTTGGAGACAGCCCCCTTCTTGTGGCAGTTTACAGTTTAGCGTCTCGGGTCCAGTCAGATATAGGGTCGTTACGAAGGTTGTATCGTTTGTAGAATTTCAAAGTTTGGGTGGCTGCTTTAGAGTGGGTTCCGTATCCAGCATCTAGCGCCTTGCAGTTCTGACCCCATTATATTGGGGTTATATTGGGTTATATTTGGGTTTTACAGGGATAATGGGAAACAACATGGCAACTACTATTTAGGGTCTAGGGCTAGGGTTTGGGGGAGGCATGATTGTTTCGCAATTCACCAACGGTACAGTGCAATACTGATCCAACCCCTCTGTGCAACTTGCACTTTAGGGAACCCAACGCTTTGCGACAAGAAGCAAAGTAAACATCAAGGGGGTGTGCTCAAATTTGGTGTAGCTCTTGGGGTCGCAGGCGTCTTTAGATAGGATGCAGAGCCCCGGAAAGATTATCCATGGGTTCTTTTGAGCCACTCCCAAAATCATGCATGGCCTTTTCCAGACTGAAGGAACCGGGGCTAAGGGTCAGACGAGCTTTCTTGCAATCTTTTGGCCGTCTTCTAGGCGATTAATCCAGTTCAAGGTGCAACCCGGTTGAGGTCTTGGAGTCTGCTTTTCAGTACTTTTTAAGTTGCTCCATACTGTGGCCCCTCGCAAGGGCGGACCTACTGTCCGCGAACCCAATGGAAGAGGATTTTGGCAACCCTATGGTAAGGACACTATTACCATATGACGGTACTAGGGTCCTCATCACATGGGGTGGGGTTACCAAACCCCCTTGTTACACCAGCCTTGCAAAGCCTCAGCAAGAGGAAGGCCATGCTTTAATTAACAAAGGGCGGCCGCGGAATCCGACAAGGGGCGGATGGACGAGCGGCAAAAACTGAGCTCCTTAGATTTGCTCACTGTTGCTTGTGGTGGTAGTAGCACTGACCTCCTGTCGTTCAGCATGGCTACTGCAGTTGCTCCTACTAGTACTTTTATTCCGTTCCCCTTTTGTAGCCACTAACAGTTAACGAACGACCTGTGATAAAAAGGTCGTAAGAGGCTCGGGCAAGCTGATGCCGTCATTCCGGAGGGTTTAGTGTTTATAGGGCTTTAGCCCTGGAAGTTTCCCGGCTCAGGCTTCATAGGATGCAGAGGGTTCAGCTTTTGGGATAACGGATTCGGATCGAAGACTCTCTCTGGACAAATCTTATTTGGAACAAAGAAGCCAAACAACTTTGCGAGAGAACATGGGAGTCCATAAGCTGGCCAGCTACGTGACGTGACACGCAATTCTTGAGGTGTCTTCAGGAAGTCATCAGAAACCTCGTTCATGTTGACTGCTACCTAGTCTTGGGTGTAGGTGGCGTGCTTGCCTCGAGTAACTCAAAGCATTCTTTGCATGTAACGAACCTGCATCCTCCTAGCTATAGACCAGAGCTATGTGAAACGTTAATGACTATGACAAATCCAGAATGTAGGTATCACACCAAACCACACCAGAGGTCGACAAGGATGCTTCTTGGGGTTAAGGGTTCAGGTTTTAGGGTTCAGGAGTTGGGGGGCCAAGCTGCTATGTTCTAGGACTTTTGCAGTTTTGCCTTACACACCACAGCTCCAGACTCTCAAGAAATTAAATCCTCCATCCCGGATCTCCCACACCAAAACCCCAAATTCCTTGAACTCTCGACGCTGTAAAGCTTTAGCCTTAACTCCAGACATCCCCGTACACCCTGAAATTCACTTAGCCTCCTGAAATTCTGCGAATTTTGGCCTAAGAATGCTTTCGGGGCAGCGGGCGCGGGGGGTGAGTCTCGCCCGTTGGGCACGGGCGAAGGCAGAGAAGCCGCGGCTTGGGGCTCAGTTAGAGACTTTCAAAAGAACCCTGGGAAAGTCAGAGAGAGAGAGAGAGAGATGTCTCCAGATGTGTATATGTATACACACACTTCCAGAATATACATAAATTGATATCTAAGAATATGTTTTTAGAATGCTTATAGACAGGCTTCCAGGGTGCCTTGAGGAGTATGTTGGGCTGATTTTGAGAAACTCCCAGCTGGCAGAGCAGTCGCAAACTTCTGGGTCCAAATATCAGCACAGAAGCTTTTTCGCCAAGACGCCAGCGCCGCCAGCGCCGCTTTTCCAAGCCTCAGTACATCCCTGAGCCCTAAACCGAAAACCGGCCCTAAACCCTAAACTGAGTACTTGAATTCCTGAAAAAAACGCCACTGTTTTGGTGGTGCCTTGTAGGAACACACGTGATTACGGTCCAGGCCATCACATTGTTTATATTGTGTTGGATGCTTGTATAGGAGCTTTGTGCAAGACCTCGAACATTCACCTGCCACCCTGAGAGCGCAAGTGTCCACATAATGCAGCTTTAGGTCCCAGATACTACAAGCTGAATCATATTAGGGTTTGGGTTTAGGGTTTAGGGTTCTGGGTTTTGGGAATTTAGAGTCGTAGGGACAAGGTTCCATGACGGATGCGTTGCTGACATTGCTCCGGCCCCTGATCACCAGGCCCCCCTAAACGCCTCAACACCTATTCCCGGAGACCCTGACTAAACCCTGAAACCTTAAACCCATAGCCCCTAAACCTGAGGAGTCGGGCCTGCAACGTCAGGGATAGGGTAATCCCCTCCCGAACATTAACCCCACCCTCCCACCCACAAATATTTGACAATCCCATTGTGGTATTTCACATATTGTTAGTATTCAATATTCGTGGGGATGGGGGTTTAATGTTACGGGAAGGGGATTATAGGGCGTGGCCTGTCACATTGGCCAGATTTCTGTAGAGGAACAAAGGGAAAGAAAACAGCAACTACTATTTAGGGTTTAGGGATAATCTCCCTGACATTGGAGAATCACATGGAAACTACCGCATTATGTTGGAGTATGTATTGGGGTTATATGTATGCATATATATATATAGTTATAAATACAGGTTTTAGGGACATCATTTTCTCAGGGGGGGGTTCTAGACTCTGAACCAGAAGCCGTAAGGTCTAGGGTCAGGGCTAACTTTCTTTCGGACATGCCGAGAGCACTCCAGGTTTTGATGGCTTTGGAGCTCTCCAAAAATCAGCTCACAAAAAGCATGTTTCATAGATGCAGGGTTTCGTCTACCGGACTCTGCAAAAATTCAGCAGGATGTCGCAAGTATGGGAACCGTGCTCCTGCCAATATTTGCTTAACCAGGCAACTCTGTATCGCTGTTTTCACAGCCCTTAAAGAATATGAATGTTTAAACAAACTGGCCAGCTTTTGTTCCCAAATATAGTCACTTAAATGAAGTTCCTTAACAGCAACACAGTAAATTCCAAAGCCCAAGCCTGGAATCTATGCCAAGGAGATATGGCATCTGGATTCTTCAGAGGGACGAACACGGATCAGGCCATGCTGGACCAGGGAGCATACGGTTCAGGGGCTTTGGTGGTTTAGGGTTCCATGAGCTATAGTCTCAATTCCTGAAACGGAAGTTCTATGAGGGATTTTCTAGAGGTTATAGGGGCTTTGCAGGGGATGCTGTAGATGGACCCCCCTTCACCCAGTAGTAGTGACTATAAGGGATCCTGGTGATTATATTCGTGTCTTCGTACATTCCTGTTACACCACTATTATAGGGCTGGGGTCCACCTAAGGGATACCGTAGTTTAGGATAGAGGCCCCCCCCAAAATCCTACACCCTGAACCATAGGATGTTGTTAAGGCTTTGGCGTGGGCTTTGCAATGTGGAGCTGGGCTTGAAAGCCTAGAGTTGCAGATGGATGAGGATGGAGGGTTTAGGGTTTATAAGGTTTAGGGCGCCTTAGTATTTTGGGTTTAGGGTCTAAGGTTTAGGGCTTAGGATTTCGGGCTCAGGGTTTAGGGCTTTAGAGGAAGCAGTGCTCCGCTTGGCATCCCCAGGATGCCATATGTCCTAAGGGGTGAGGCATTTAACCCCCTTCCTCTGATCTGAAAAACCACCCACCCCGTAATATTAAGCCTTCCCATTGGGAATATTTATTGTCACTGGGAGGTTTAATGTTGCGGGAGGGATTGACAAAGGCGACTTTACAAGCCGCCTAAACCCAAAACCCTAGCCGCCCTAACCCGCCTTCAGATGTAGGGTGGTCTTCAGCGCAAGGGTAAAAACATATAAGCTATAGTCTAAACTCCTAGTCCTAGTATCCCCCAGAGTAACCCCTATAACACTCCTCTGTGTAATCCCCTCTAGACTAGCTCATATGCCAAGACAACACGGGGTCCATGACAATGCCTCAATTCCTGCAGTATTGAGAAATGGGGGTTTGCCAAATCAGGGCACCATTTTGGGGGTCCACATATGATAGATTCTAGCGTTGTGGGGCCTATATTGGAGTCTCACTACTTTGGAAAACTGCCAAATGTCAAGCTGATTCATGTCAGGATGCACGCCGAAACCGCTGCCCTCAAGCAAGCAGGTTGGAATTGCTTAGCTAAAGAGGAGGACATCCCCATGTAGACTTGAAGGGTCTTAGTGGACATCCACCTCATATCCCTCATGGCGTAGTATACCCAATCCTTGAACCCTGAGCACGCGACCACCAACTCGGACCCCTGACTCTAGGTGAAGCATATCAATGCAGAGCAGAAGATCATTAAGGAGACCGTTGGGGTGGGTATGGGCATGCAATATAGGGTTCAGGGTTAAGGGGTATCGGTATGTAGGGTTTAGGGTTAAGGGGTATGGGTATATAAGGTTCAGGGTTTAGAGCTATGGGTGTATAGGGTTCAAGGTTTAGGGATATGGGTATACAGGGTTTAGAGAAATGGGTATATAGGGTTTAGGGTTGGGCGACATGGATATATGGGGTTTAGGGTTAAAGGGTTAACGGATATGGGTATATAGGGTTTACGGTATAGGGTTAATGATTGAGCGTTTGGGTTTTTCTAGCAGTGCAAGGAAGCCTTATTGTTTACTGTATATCCATACGGCGGTAATTGTGCTTAAGTTCCTTCAGGGGGCCTTTGCAGGAATTCTCAATGGTTACCTTGAAGGCAAGACAGGAAGTTTGTCAGTATTCCCTGATGCGGGGCACAAGGTTTAGCTTGTTTTGCTTTATGTTCCATTTGAAGCTGCAATGTTGAAATTGTGTACGTTCCAAAACATGTTTCCCGCAGGCAAGTTGAAGTCAGCTCACTCACGCATTTGCTGAAGTTGTAGTTCCCAAAGCTCCAAGTAGGTAAAACAATGGCACAAAGCCTCTAATCATGGTCTAAGAGGCTATGTTTCCACATACTTTGGGGGTCTAAGGGGTTGGTATCTCTTTCAGGGATATCACCTGTGAGGTTGTATACGCTGGTCCCGTGGCAATGGAGGATTCCTACGATCGCTTCCCTTAAGACTTCACGCACCCAATAGTCATAGAATTCCCCAGAACTTGGACAACCACTGCTAGTGCCGTAATCCCACGTACCCAATCTTTTGGCACATGGACACAAAAACTGAATAGTAATAATAGTAATAGTAGTAATACTAAACCCTAATAGTAATAATAGTAATAGTAGTAATAACAGTAACAATAGTAATAGTAGTAATAGTAGTAGCAAAAGTAGTAGTGCCAAACCTTAAACCGTATGAAGCCGCTAGGATGCTTTAAGATCGATTCCTGGTTCCATTTGCCGGATGGGTGATTTCTGCATGACTCTGAGGCGCTAAGTTTACAAAAAATACCTACATTGCGCCTTATTCCCTAAGGGTCCAAGTACCCAAGAATTAGGTACTTGGGATTTTTTGGTAAGAGTAATTGTAGTACAGGGTTTGGGGGTAGGTATATGATTATTAAGTACTTGGACCCTTTTGTGAACTGTAAAGTCTACAAATACCACCTATGTGGAGCCTTAGGGTGAAGGTGGCCAAAAAAAATAATTGGGGGGGGTGCCTTTTCTGAGGTCCCTTTGATGGCCTCCCACCTTACGTTTAGGGTTTAGGGATTAGGGTGTTGGCATGGCTGAGTGTAGGGTTTCGGGTTACCTTTGCCTTGGCTCCGCGTTGATCGACTCAGTGCAGGTCATCTCTTCACATATCCCGGGGCCCAGGGATCGCACTTCATTGATAACTCCTACTAACTAAACATTCCTAAAACCCTAAAGCCTAAACCTCAAGACATTTCGGGAGCTTCGGGGGGAGGAAAAGAGCCCCGCCCAAAAAAACAAGACCTAAACCCTAAGCATAGTCATCTTTTGAGTTCTGATTCAAGCAGGAAGACAGCTGGGCAGCAAAACGCTCAATCAACAGTCAGGTTCTCTAAGTTGCTTCGCGTTTGGTGTGTGTGTATATGTACACCTACTATCTATTTATCTATATATATATATACACAGAGATAAGCCCTATAAATCCTAAATTCAACCTGCTGTAGGAGATGCAGAAGAACAAACGGTTTCCAGACCACTATGCGCAGAAGGTCGACATGTCGAAGGCCGGCGGAATTCTCCCCTAGAAACTCCATAGGGCTTCGGGTTTCGGGCATACTGGCCCAAACCATATTACTCATTCTGAATCTGGAATCCTTACTTTATACCAGGATCCTTTGGGTATGGTTTAGAGGCCGGTTGCTGCCAATTTTGGCTCTAGCTTGGAATGTCGGAGTGTTTGCCAGACAAATTGAAAATCTGAGCTGGTTAGTAGGTAGGAAGCGAGTTTTCAAATTTCTTGCAGTGGCAACGTAGATACTTCATTACACACCACCTGCGTATCTTTCTCTTCCCCGAATCTTGGCTGATGTGAATGTTTCTCTAAATGGGTGGATTCCTTGACATACCTGTCCGTGTACACATATATATATACATAGGTATACACAACCATGAACGCATGTATAGGATCCAGTTTACAGGGAACCGCAAAAGGGCATCCCCAGTTGGTGGAGGCATTGGCTGAAAGGTAAAGGCACAGTTTGGGGATTGGTCAGTTCAGAAACACCTATGTTGGGGCCGTACTTGGAACTGTCTCTTGAAGCCGACCTCCTTGTATGATATTCCTTGAGGCCCTCGTCCAGAAACTCGATACTACGTACAAGCTTGGAGCATACTATGCCAGGTAGCCGGACGTCCATGTTGCTACGATGAGACACGTCATTCCATGTCCCTTATTAACCCCGAAAGCTGAGATCTACATGTGAGCTACATTCTAAACTCTTCAAACAAGGTTTATAGCTCATGTGAACTTCTACGCGTGAGGTATCCATGGACGTCATGAAGCCATGGATTGCGAAGCGCATCACCGAGATGCTTGGCTTCGAAGACGACATCGTAGTTGAGCTGCCCCGACGCGGTTTAGGGTTTAGGGGTTAGGGTTTAGGCCATAGTCTAAACTCCTTAAAGGGCATTATATAGGGGATTGTATAGGGAACTACTGTAGGGATTATTAAGGGGGATACTAGGAGTTTAGACAGTGGCTCATAAGGGTCCGAATATCCAATTGTTTCCTGGGATAGAAGTACCTAGGGATATAGGGGTTATATAATGACTATGTAAGGGTTATATATGGTAATGGGATTAAGGGTCCCTATTAGGGGTCCCTCCTAAAGTCCCTAGAGTGTTGTAGAAATTTCAGGTAAGATCAGCTTGGCATGGGTGGTGTAGGGATTTCCATGGCGTGGGCTGCACATATGTTTGGTGTGTACATGGACCCTAGGTGTTATTGTGGAAGCATCAATTCATGTGGTATGCCTTTCCACGAGGACATAGCAAGGTGAAGAAGAGACTTAATCATAGATGTAAACGCCGTATCCTCACCTATGACCTTATGTAATTTCCTATAACACTTTTATAATCCCTGAAACCCTTATATAGTTCCGTGTGAGGATGCCTTACTCACTCAATTTCGATGTCATTTTTTGGCGGGTATGAAATTCCCAAACCCCAGACCTTAAGCCCCTAAACCCTCAAGCCTGACGCGATGCAGCACCAACTCTTGCCGCCAGCTTGGCTACACACAAATCCTTAAAGTGTTTCGGGTCTAGGGTTCATAGGGTTGATAGGTTTTATAGGGTTTATGTGGTTTAGGGTTTAGGGCCTACTGTCCCCCAAGCGGAAACGGAAGCCCAACAAGGGTACTGTTGTTTGATAAAGGGACCATATTAGCTTGCATATTGGTCGGGGAAGGCAGGCCCTTTCATGTCTCCAAAGGTTACTTAAAGGTTGTTCTCGCTGCTTCTATAATAACCCCATGTATACCCCCCTATACTTTAGTAGCCTCCATTTACTTTTTCCCATTATCTCTATAATATATCCCGATATTCTCCCAGGGTTTTCAGGTTTGGGGTTTAGAGTCGATTATGATGAGCCGCTCATGTTCGGATGACCCTCTATGCCATGCGCAGAGGCCCTCAACCAGAAACACAAATCGTCACGCAAAACCCTGAACCCCAGCCAATATTCCAAAGTTAAAGCTTCACCCAAAATCCTTACTTATTGCTACCAGTGGATGGAGGAGCTGTGTCATTTCCTAAACCCTAAACCCCCAGCCCCAACAACATAGTAGTTGTTGATTGCCTTTTCCTTCCCCTCAACCCCTACGGGCCATGAACAAAAAGCCTACAAGCTCGAGTTCTAAACCCGAAAACCCTAAAGGCCCGGAAACGCATGCCGAGCCTTCACCGCAAGCCCGCATGAAGAAGCTCAGTCTTTCATCTCCCGACCTGAATACTCTTATTATATTGGGGTTGGAAACTACTATATTATAATAGGGTATATATTGGGGTTGTATAGTCCTGGCCTCAAACTGTCATCCCGGTAAACCCCTATATAAGTTCAGCTTCTATCTAATGTTTCATGTTCTTTTCCGTTTGACTCTCGATTAGTACACTGGTGTGTCGTATTAGACCTACTTAGGCTGGAACCCTTTACCCATAACCAAAACTACAACAGAACCTACCTAGCTCGGAATTCCAAGCCTGAACCCTACACCCTATGTTATACCTACCAAGCCTGGAACCCGCTACCTTAAACCATATATAATATACCTACCCACGAACCCTAAACCACAGCTCTGAAGACCTGAAGCCATAACGTGTCGCCAGCTTCTGCGTGGCGCAAATGTCAGAGCCCGGGGACAAGGGCCTCGACCCAAAGATGTTGCAGGCAAAGCCCTACGCTGAGGGATAGGGTTTAGGCCCTTAGTAGGGGATAACCATTAGGGAAGTTAGGTGTCATTTCGAGGAACATGTAAGGGACGTACAATCTGCAATAATAGGACTTTTGGTGACAGCCAAGATTGGGATCCTTTTCGAGTCACATCATAATAATAATACAGTAAGCTGCTGATCTGGTTACCAAAGCCACCCTTCTTAAAAACAGACGCTATGGGGCCGAAAGCCACCCAGTAATAGTGACTGTAAGGGAGAGTGGGGATTATCTCAGGGTCTTCTTCTATTCCTGATATACCACTACTACAGGGTGGGGGGCCCGCCCAACCTAACTGGTTGCATCCTGCGGTCTAGGGTGCCAGGATAGAGGAAAGTCTGCCTGGTGCTCCCAGATATCCACACTAATGTCTTTTGACTCCAAGTGAGCCATAGTCTAAACTCCAAAGTAGATTATATTCTAGGGTACTAATATAGGGTTATCAAAGGGGATACTATGAGTTTAGACTATAGCTAAAGTAAAAGGCACGAAGGCTATGATTCTGGTACTTGGGAGGGGTAGCTAGAGCTTCGTCTCTTGGAGTCCGAAGCAACTCTATGTTTCTAGGCCATCCTACACTGGCAGAGATCATGGGCTGGCAAGGGTTCCTACAAAACCTAAGCCCCTGAACCCAACGCTCCCAAACTCCAAGCCTTAAACCCCAACCCTAAATTCCTAGACCCTAAACCCCTGAAACCCTAAACTCCTAAACCCCCAAGCCCTAAAACCTTTATACGACCACAAGGTATCAGTTTATGGCTCAGCCTCCTGGTTTTGTTTAGAACTTGAGGGACAACTCAGGTGCAAACAAATCTGGACACCTCCTGGGGTTTAGGATTTAGGCCAAAAGTGGCAACCACTCTTGGCCACTATACGGGCCGAAAGAGTTATGCCAATGTTAAAGAACATTGAATGGTAAGAACAATAGTAAGAATGAAATGGAAACTGGGGTTATATAGCGGTTCATAGAAGTAAATCCCCAAAAGTACGGTCCTAGGTTCGTCGCACAATAACATAGTACGGGGTAAACCATAAACCCCTCAACCCTACGCCCTAGTACCCTAAACTCTCAAATGCACCTGTACATGATGCTGGTAAGTGTTCCTCTTTCTACATCGCCCCAAGACACGGCACGCTAAGCTCAAAACCCTGTAGTCGCAAATCGTCCACGCCTCTTGTATCCCAAGACCAGAACCAACCCTAAACCCTAAACAGACACCCGCAAAAAAGGCAGGGAGCCAGGCGCAGAACTGTTTGTTTCCTGCAGCCTATACTAAGAGTGGGCTGCCATCTTCGTGCTGGAACTGCAAACCATGCACCCTACAAACCTTGGACCTTGGACTCCGAAACCCCTCACCCTAAACTCTAGACCCTCACCCCAAACCCTATGCAGCCTAAACTCCAAACCTCAGCCTACCCTAAACCCTAAACCCTAAACCGTTCAGCACCCTACGCACTAAGCCCAAGTCCTTGTACAGAACCCCAACACCTAAACCTTAAACCCTAAACCCTTTGCCCTAAACCCTAAACCCTAAGCCCTAATACAAAACTCCAAAGCCCGAGTGAGAGAGGTGAACCTCACGGGCTTCTTAGAAAGGAAGGCCAGCTCTCTGTTCTGGGCTGCTGTTAAGGAACTTAAATTAAGTTATGCAATGGGGTATATGTATATATATATATATGGAAAATAGACTGGAAACTACTAATTAATCATGGTTTAGGGTTTAGGGCTAAGGAACTTGATTTCCTCAAGTTACCATAATGGGTGCGTATATATATATATATACACTATACGTAGGGTATATAGGGTTTAGTAGGGTTTACGCTATATTTCACTCATAACGGAGAATCAAACTGAGAAAATAGAGGGATTACTTAAATCAAATTACCACGGTGGTTGTATATAATAATTCATATGGGGATTAGAGCGTGAAGGTTCAGGGCTCCAAGCTACGGGGTTTTGGTTTGATGTGTGGTGACCCCAGCAGAAAAATCGGTATTTTACTATAGTTCTGGGGGATTGACAGCCGAAGATATATTTGGGGCGATGAGAATCATCGTGAAGGATCCATTTTGAGGGAGAATGCATCTTTGACTCGGTTGCAGTACAGGAACTTATTTGAAGTTACCACATCGGGGGAACCCCATTAATCAATGTTTATATATACCCATTATGGTAACTTACTTTTAAGTTCCTTAACAGCAACCCAGTTGAATTCACACCAGAGGCTGCAAATGATTAGCTGATGAACGCTAAGCCCTATTGCCAGCGATAAGGCACCCGCGGTCACGAAGCTTGAACAAGTATCAATGCCTTTCCTTGCAGGAGCTTCGTATAGGGTACCTGAGGTAGACCTTGAAATTGCATTGGTCAATCTTCAGGTACGCTTCGTAAGCCCTATATAGACTTGCTTGCCTTGCATGTTGGTTTGCATTGTGCATTTGATTCTCCATTCTTCAAGGCCCCTGAGCACTCAAGTTATCGCATCCCAAACACCCCCTATATCCTTATACAATCCCAAAGCAACCCTTTTATCACCATTAAACCCTTGAGTAGCATATTGTTTGCTTCCGTTTTCATTTTTTTCTTTTCCATGTGATTTGTAATATCCCCAAACCCTTGATCCCAATCCCCAAGCCAGAGCCCCTGAACCTCAAAAGCTTAACCCTTAAGCCCTACATCCCAAGACCTTAGCCCATGAACATCTAGCACAGCAAAGGGATTAGGGCTTAGGATTTAGGCTGACCCTTAACTCTAAACCCTTAACCCTTAACTCTAAACCCTGAACCCTCAACCCTAAACCCTTCACCCTAAACCCTCAACCCTTCCCCCTAAACCCTAAACCCTAAACCCTAAACCTAAGCCCTAAACCCTAAACCCTAGAACCCTAAACCCTAAACCCAAACTACAGGGCTGCCCGTTCTCAGGCGGCTCCCTTCGTCTCTGAGCTCTGGCAGCACCTCCTCTCGGCTCAGGCGCAGTGGTTGAGGAGGGTTTAGGGTGGGTTTAGGGTTTAGGGTTGAGGGTTGAGGGTTTAGGGTTTAGGGTTTAGGGTTGAGGGTTTAGGGTTTAGGGTTGAGGGTTTAGGTTGAGGGTTAAGGGTTAAGGGTTTAGGGCTACCTAGACCCCTTGATGGTTTATGGTTTGGGGTTTAGGGCATGAAGCTGTTGGACTTCGGAGGTTTTCTTGAAAGGTGGCCGGGCGGCCCTATCGTCCCCCTGGAGGGAACTGTTACTTGAGGGCCTGTAATATTCTGAAGCACTAGATAGGCTCAACAAATTGTTGTTCAGGATCGAGTTAAGCCAAACCCTAAAAGCCTATACCCCCTAATCCCCACACCCTGGACCCTATACTCCCTAGTCCCCGCACCTGTCTCCTACATGTCAAGCCCCAGGCGCTGAACACTTCAGCTGAATCCCCCTGCACAGGAGAGCCCTGTGGGTGTTCCTCGCGAGTTCATCGATCAAAAAAAGGCGCAGTTCAGCATTCAAGGGATTGCTGCTAGAAGCTCCTCCTGAAACACGGCTTTGGGTCTCAATTGGGATTATCAATATGGGGCCTAGATTGTTGAGAAGCCCAAGGCACAAAGCTGCGTTCACATGTGATTTTGTAAGGTCCTGAAGGGGGGGTCTGATCCAAGGGGGTTGGTGACCTAGGAATCAACAGTACTCGCCTTGGACCAACCCTCCTTACAGGCTATGGTGATACGTCAGTAGTTGTGATTACTGATGTAGTTGTGGTGCCGTTTGTAGTTTAGGTGCTGGGGGAAGTATATGGTGTTGTAGAACTGAGCCCTTGAGGTACTTATGGTTCCATGCAGATAGGACCTTCGAAAAAACACATCCTTTTGTCAGCTTATCGGACATCAGACAATCAGTTCACAAGATCGAGTTGCACACTCTCCCAAACCAGGCGCACAGAAGGTGTAGTGGTGCTATGGGCTGTGTTTGGTCCATATCGCGGGTGGATAGTTAGCTGGGTTGACAGTATTATGTTACTCCGAAATTCTAGACAACCGTCTCATGCGCCGCAGTAAGGTTACAGAAGGGTTCAAGGCGCGGAGCGTAGGGTAAAGGGGTCGGATGATAGATGTTCGGGGTCCCGGGAATTGAGTGTAGGGTTTTATCATAGTGTGGAGTTGCTCTTCTCTGTTGGTCACATCCCCACCCAACAGCAAGTGCCCATCGTCTCTTATGAGCAACTGCTCTCTGCAGGCTTGAGCCAGCAGTGTGTGACTCACGGAAGTTGGGAAACGCATTTTATGCTTCCCCTTGGGTTCCCAGTTGCGTGAATGGTAGGTTAATGGTCCATGTGACTATAGGGTATACACAACCCAGATCCCATTTTTTAGATAAATGCAGCCCGACGGCTTAAGGCATACATCTTGGGTCATAGCCCACTTGATCCACACTTATGCAAACATGGTCAAATTCTCAGGAAAAAGGAACACCCGTCACGAGGCGCCCCAGCACTCACTAAAACGTGCTGGATACTATGGACATGCATAGTAAAGAATTTCTACAATCAGCAATCTTCAACCAGAGCTCCCGCTCTACATCCTGAATAAATGACAGAATACTGATTGCAGTGAGGCCTACAAAAACAGTCCAGTCTGAGACAGCCCTATGCACCTACCTATCTTTGGGGATTCCCAAAATGTTCATGGTCAAATCTTCGAAGTCCCCAATCAGAAGTCCTAACTCTTCAACAAGTGCTTTAGATGGCCAGGAAGAGCTTAAAAAGAAAAAGGAGGAGGCGGAAAAAGTTCAGGAGGAACTCAAAAGGCGAAGGCTGGATCATGTCATGCTCCAGGCTTTAGAGTTCATGGTTTAGGGTTTAGGATTTAGGATCCAGGGTTTGAGGTTTCTGCTCCAGGGTCAGAGGTTTAGGGTTAAGGGATGTAAGAGGCTTGGAAGTTTGAAGCTGGGAATAGGGAGTTTGGAGGGTCTCACTACGGCACTAAGGGCTCCTAAACCCCCAAACCCTCAGCCCTACCTGAACCCCAAAAGTACCTTGGGCCGTTTTCAGTGGTTTTGGGCTATTATTCTGCCTACTTTTGGGGCCCAGGTAAACCCTATATCTTAAAACCCTAAACCAGTAAAATCAGGGTTTTGGTGTGTAGGGTTGCTGAGGGGTTTCGGGTTCAAGGTGGCTGAAGCATTCAGTGAGCAGGCATATAGCAATTAGAAGCATTTTGGTTGAGGGTTTAGAATGTAGGGCTGAGGGTTTAAGGCTTTTTGCAGAGGCCTCATGAGGTGTAGAGCCCCTACAATCATCCTGGCCCTGGCCCCAACCTGTGATGCACGGCCTTAGGGTTTGGGCTTAGGCGTAGGGTTTAGTGTTTGGCGCCCAACCTGTGATGCAAGAGGACTTGTTTCGTGGTGTCATTGCTTGACCGCAGATCTATAATGAGCCCTAGACCCTGCGGCTCAGTGAGCCAGCATCATGCAAGCAGCATTCATGTTGTTTGGCATACATGAGACGGGAGTCAATGTAAGAGCCTAAATAATTACCAACATTGTTACCGTATGGTCCTGTTGCCCTTGTAGCAGCCCCCAAACAAACCACATTTTTCTAAGTACAGAAATAGGCCATACATTTTGGTCCATTATGGTGCCTCCCTCCCTGCGACGTACCTCGGAGTCTGCCAAAACAGGCTGCTTCAGGTTTCTTTTGACAAGGGGCCACCAATGGGCGGGTCATTCCCATCAGTTTATACCCGAAAATTGTGCATGTAAAGCATACACTCCTAGCATTCCCCGAGTATTTCCCTTGATCACCCCTATAACCATCCCCTATATATCCCCCTTTGAGGAGTTTAGACTATGGCTCACATACTCCTGCACCACCACCACCAGCCTTGAGGGGATGATCGAAAAGAACAAGGGAATCTACTTCATCATGATGGGCTTATGTATGGTGAAGAACCCAAGACCCAAAACCCAACACCCTATCTACCCCGTATAATCCCTCTAGGGGCACCCCTAATTTGGGAAAATCCATGTTGTGAAGCAGCTGCGAAGGCAAGATCTCGAAGAAGCCTCGAACCTTGCCAGGTTTAGGATTGGTGGCTCAGGATTTTGGGGTGTAGGGTTGAGGGGTTGAAGGTTTAAGGTTTAGGGTTTTAGGGCTCAGGTTTTAGGGTTGGTTTGGGGGGGTTTAGGTGGATGCTGTACTTGCATAATGGTGCTAGTTCCAGAAGGGCTGGCTGAGGAGCCTCTTCCGCGCTCCCGGGACCCCCGCTAGGACGACGACGATGATGATGATGATGGTGATGATGATGATGATGATGATGATGATCAAAAGGAACAGGGCCTGGCACGAGCCTGCAAGCGCTCAGAAGAGTCCTGACCAAGATAGCGATTTCAATTTTCATTCTGAATTTTAGAATCGACAGGTTTGGCCGCCTCGGACGACGTTGGGTGGGTGAATGTTTTGATGGCCAGCCACTGTCGGGCCTTGGCAGCATGTCGCACACGATGCACCCAAGGTGAATCTGTTGCCTGATGATGCCCGCTTCAGCGCTATACCACAGCAACCCCTAAGCCTTCATATGGCAACTACTATATAGTATTATATTGTGGTTATATTGGGGTAATATTGGGGTTGATATTGGGGAAAATATTGGGAAAATGGAAAAGAAAATGGAAACTACTATAATGGGGTTATATAGGGTTTAGGGTTAAGGGGTTATATAGGGATAATGGAAAAGAAAATGGGAACTAAACCCAGAACGAGCTCAGGAAGCAAGAGCGCCAGCGCGAGCCTCCCTCCCGCGAGGCGAAAGCAACCCCCGCGAAGCCGTGGATTCAGGGTCCAGGGTTTAGGGCTTGTAGGGTTTAGGGCGTAGGGTGTAGGATTTGGGGTCTAGGGTCTCTAGGGTTTGGGGGTTTAGGGTCTCTAGGGTTTAGGGCTTGTAGGGTTTAGGGCTCAAGGGTTAGGATTCAGGGTTTAGGGCTTGTAGGGTTTAGGGCTCAGGGTTCAGGGTTTAAGGTGCGCTGTTCTGGATTATGGGAAAACGGCACCGTAATTATCATGCATCATTAGAACGCTGTTGTATATTTGTGGCCGCTGTGCTACGTCAATAATTTGCTTGTTTGTAGTCATATGTCTCAGCGTCGCATACAAGTCATGGTAGTTCTCTGACTACTTTTGGTAATCGTGACGCGCATTGTGTCCAAACCGAGAGTTCGATGTGAGGAATGGCCCGGGGTAACCCAAAACGGTGCTGGCCAGCAACGCCCTGAACTCAAGGATACTTCTGAATTATCGCATGCCAGTGTAATTATACAAGCAAATATTGAAGCAGAGAACGCTGAAGCCTAATGCGGAACCTTCATCCCTTAAGACTCGAGCCTTATCCCGCCTGCCTTTGCGGAGGGATAAAGAGGCTTAGTCCGGGTCATGAGGGTTCGCTATAGGGGGCTGCAAGCGTCCAGTGCGCTTACATCTTCTTTTCACGTATGCACGTGCTAATCTCGATTTGGCTCATCCGGATGTTATGCTTTGGGATGCTTTGGGCAGGTATATGAGCTTGATGGGTAAACAAGGAATTATGTAGACGGAATAGCGGGCTGGACTGTCCTGAATTTTCGTGGAATCTTCGCTGTTGTTCCTTAAGGCTGAGTCGCGTGAACAGTCAGCCATCATCTGTGCACCCAGGAGGTAGCGCAGCAAATGCGGCGGGAGCTGTGGTCATGGTCATGGTAGAGCTTGTTTGTGAACGACGAGGTGCATCATCATAAGACTAGGCAAAAGTAGCGGTAGCAGAGGTGTGCAAGAGCTTGAAAAGCAATTCCAACAGTACTATTGATAAGTCTGAAATCAGCATCTTTGTTTTCGTCATTGCAGCTGTACTAGGAGTAGCGGTGGTGCTAGTAGTGATATAGAGACTTCAGCGGGTGCAGGAAAGGAGGTGCTACCCTCCCCAAACATAAGTACAGCAATGAGAAAGAGGAGCCATAACCTGAGCCCCGAACCCTAAACCGTCAACCCCAAGCCCAAAGCACGTAGAACCCTTGATCCTAATCTTTGATGGAATACATAGTCGTGCAATAAAAGTAATAATGGTAATTATAGTAATAATCGCAATAATAGTAATAGGAGCCAAAATGATCCCTTCCTCATATTAATAAACCC